>OY992878.1:142390001-142430001 GCA_963921405.1 Cepaea hortensis
GTCTGTCTGTCTGTCTGTCTGTCTGTCTGTCTGTCTGTCTGTCTGTCTGTCTGTCTGTCTGTCTGTCTGTCTGTCTGTCTGTCTGTCTGTCTGTCTGTCTGTCTGTCTGTCTGTCTGTCTGTCTGTCTGTCTGTCTGTCTGTCTGTCTGTCTGTCTGTCTGTCTGTCTGTCTGTCTGTCTGTCTGTCTGTCTGTCTGTCTGTCTGTCTGTCTGTCTGTCTGTCTGTCTGTCTGTCTGTCTGTCTGTCTGTCTGTCTGTCTGTCTGTCTGTCTGTCTGTCTGTCTGTCTGTCTGTCTGTCTGTCTGTCTGTCTGTCTGTCTGTCTGTCTGTCTGTCTGTCTGTCTGTCTGTCTGTCTGTCTGTCTGTCTGTCTGTCTGTCTGTCTGTCTGTCTGTCTGTCTGTCTGTCTGTCTGTCTGTCTGTCTGTCTGTCTGTCTGTCTGTCTGTCTGTCTGTCTGTCTGTCTGTCTGTCTGTCTGTCTGTCTGTCTGTCTGTCTGTCTGTCTGTCTGTCTGTCTGTCTGTCTGTCTGTCTGTCATTTAAGATCTATGCGTACACATCTACCCAGGACATGAAACAGTAACAAACAGAATGCAACGCTGAACAATGCAGACAAGCAGTTAGTTTACCTTGCGTACGGATACTCGCAGCCTATTCAGAAAGTACACGTTGAAGAAACTGTTGAATTTCAGACTATGTCTGCCAATAAGAATGTACAAATTTCCGTTCAAAACAAAGTACTCCCTTAGTGAACATAAACATGAAATAAAAAACAATACGATACACGATCTATTGTTTGTCTGGCATATTTAACTGCATCAAATCATTACACACTTTTGTCTTATATCACGTGAAATAAATACATGTATGTTTTTGTGACTGAAATACTTTTAGCACATATTGTCACTTATATTGTTCGAATGTGAAATATTAGTTATTCGAACGGTAAACTCAAGTTTAACATGAAATCTTTCTGTTTGCACAAAATTGGCTGTAACCGCCCAATCGCTAACGTCTCTATATATTTTAACAATCATTTATTATTCTTCTGATGCAGTAGACGGCATGTCTTTTATTTGTTAACTTTATCACTGCAATTAAGCAGGGGTTGCGAGATCCCAAAGCTGGGCGTTTTATGAACTGTTGACTGCAAAGTGATTTCAGTTAGTGAATCAAAAGGCTGAAAGAAGCACATACCTACATCGAATCAAGCCCAAAGAAACGCCCAAGCACGTTGGATGGCTATTTCTGCTGCTCTTTATACTATCTAAGAAATGTTCGGCTGAGTCCCCTAGGCAACTGTAAATATTTAGTCTTCTACTTTTGCTGCTCTGTATCTCCCATTGAAACATAGGCCTGCAATCAACTTTCTGCCAGACCTATACCAGATTCCCATCTTTTGCTAACCTCTGCATCCCCCCTTCCCCCCGCAACCATGTCCTCTCTATGTTATTTATATATGTCCGCAATTCTCTATTCCGTGTGATTTTGAGTCTCGCGCTATTTGGTTTGTCATGTAATTTCCAGTGAAAAAAAACTTTCCATTGATACTAGTATCAGGTTTTCTTATTATGTGAACTGTAAATACTCTGTATTTATTGCAATCCCAAAGAAATCAGGAGCCTTGGAATGTGATCAACATAGAATAATTAGAATAATGAGCCACATCACAAAGATTTTGCTACGAATTATCATGCAAATAGTGAGGAAGAAAATACAACCTGAAATAGCGGAAGAACAATGTGGGTTTGCAGAAGGAAATGGTGCAGTAGATGCTGTGTATATGCTGCGAACAGTTATTGAACGTGCTATAGAAGTAAACAAGGATATACACCTTTGCTTTATTGACTACACAAAGGCTTTTGATAGAGTTAGACATGTCAACATTGTGGATATGCTTGCAGATCTACAAATTGATGGGAAAGACATTAGATTTATAAAAAACATATATTGGAAACAACAAGCTGCCATAAGGATTAAAAATGAAGTGGGACAATATCAACCTATTAAAAGAGGTGTTAGGCAGGGATGTGTAATGTCTCCAGATCTTTTTTCCCTATACAGTGAAAATATTTTCAGGAATGTAGAAGATATAAATGGAATCAGCATTGGAGGATGAAACATCAATGACATTAGATATACAGATGATACAGTATTGATTGCAGACAATGCGCAGGATCTACAACAATTAGTAGACGCAGTTGTTGTACACAGTGAGCAGCTGGGGTTGGAATTAAATTGTAAGAAGACAGGTTATGGTCTTCACTAGGAAGAACGAAGTACCACAATGTAATATACAAGTAAATGGGAATATTCTTCAACAAGTGAATCAGTACAATTATCTCGGAACAGTCATAACATCTGATGGGAGATGCCTTGAAGAGATTAGAACAAGAATCGCCATGGCGAAAGTAGCCTTTAGCAAGATGAAAAACATTCTGACCAATAAAAAGATGTCAATTGAAACGAGAAAAAGAGTGTTGAGGGGATACATGGAGCCTGTTCTTTTGTATGGATGTGAAACTCGGACAATGTGCAGTCAAGCTGAAAAACACCTGATGGCTGCAGAAATGTGGTTTCTGAGGAAAATGCAAAGAATACCATGGACAGACAGAAAAACCAATGACCAAGTACTACAGGAGGCAAATGAAAATCGTAAATTGATTAGAGAAATTAGACGTAGACAGTCAAAATGTTTTGGACATGTTATCAGAAGAAATGGATTGGAGAACTTAGTGACAACTGGCAAGATCGAAGGGAACAGACCAAGAGGAAGACCGAGAGGAAAATACCTGGATGGCTTGGCCACACTGAGCTGATCCACGACGCTGGTGATCGAGTGAAATGGCGAGTCATGACCGCTCACGCTTTCCGGCATGGCACATGATTGATTGATTGATCCAGCGCCAGCCACTTCTCGTCACCCCTTGATTGGCTGGAGTCCGTCTACTACATTAATGATTCTGTATTGTCATACCATTTAATGCTATTCTACACAAGAACCAATTAATGACCGTTTATAGCTTAAACCGGCTCCGTGGCCAAAGGCTTGCGAACGCGGTTCGTGAACCGCGTACCAGGCGTTCGAAGCTCAGCTGCGACCGATTTGTGCAGCAGACCGTGTCGCGTTGTGTTATAACGTGTTGGTATGGGAGCCGGTCGTTGAGAAAGCAATGGCAAACTACTGAACGTAACACTTGCTTAGTACATCAACAGCAGCTGAAAAATGCTGGTGTTGACTGCAACATCCCGTAAGAGATACGCAACAAACTTTACAGCTTATTAGTAATGTTGATAGTTAGTCTTTCCTCTTGAGCCTAAGGCGGCGCATAGCGCAGAAGTCCTGTCTCTCCATGTCTGGCGGTTCGCTGCTACCTGTTGTAGATCTTGGATATTTACTTGGCCATTGAATGAGCCTTCTCTAATGATGGTTCTACGCAGGGTCTCTCTTGGTCTTCCCCGTATTCTTTTCCCTACCGGTGACCATATGAGGGCTTGGTAGGGGAGTCTTGTCTTGTCCATTCTGAGTACATGGCCGATGTAGTTCCAACGGCGTCTTCTTATGAAATTGGATACTGTATCTTGCTTAGTCTCTTGTCTTATTTGCGAATTGGTTTTGAAGTCTGTCCAGTGGATGTTTAGAAGTCTTCTAAGACATTTGTTCTCAAAATTGTCTAATTTTTTTATCTAAAGCTACCGTTGATTTCCAACTTTCACATCCATACGTTAACACTGGAATCACACAAGAGTTGAAGATTTTAAGTTTTGTGTGTTCATTTTAGATTGTGCTTTCTAGAGAGTGTGTTTATTTTAGATTGTGCCATCTAAAGATTATGCAAGTGTTTATTAGATTGTGCCTTCTAAAGAGTATGTACGTGTTTATTTTAGGTTGTGCCTTCTAGAGAGTATGCATGTGTTTATGTTAGACTGTGACTATACTATAAATAAGCACAGACTTTGAATTGTGTCAGCGAATATCCATCACTCTTCTTGTGTGGAGGAAACAGAGATGAGGTTTTATAGAGGGGTGATGTGAGCACCGTGGGCAGATGGAAAGAGCAGTAGAGGTATATTTAGTGAGGGTGGTTCACAGAGAGAACTGGTTGCTCGCATCGGGCAGGTACAGTCCTCATTCTTTTAGCGTGTCATCAAAGTGGGAAAAGCTAGGATGTGTGGTCACAAAGGGAGGGTTGGAGAGGAGGCGATGGGGGAAGAGATTCGGGGAAAGGATATTGGACGGTTTGACGACACGGCATGGTGGAACATCAGTGTGGGAAATGATTGGCAGTGCGCGTGACGGAAGGATGTGGACAGACGTGATCACCAGCTCCACACGACAACGGGTGTAAGAGGAAAATAAATCTCTAAAAGTGCCTCATAGCCGTATATGCAGATAGTTCACACCAAGCACACTCACATGCACGCGAAGGTTAACAGTGGCATCTACATAACTAGCAGGCTTTCTTCCTACCCGACAGTAGTCTATTTGAATCCCCCCCCATCCAGACGCTTTGAACACAAGCGTAGCCCATACATGTCCTACTACTTCCAGTGTACTGGACTTATTGTTCCGTGTGGATTAACTTTCCCTATTTCCAGTATCACTCTCCATCAGGCGAACCCCAGCGACTTCTGAGGTACATGTAAATTACATCCCCAAGTCAAGGACGAGAAGTCAACATTTTAGTCCAACTTTGAGCTACTAGGTCCATCCATCCATCATGTGCCATACCGATAAGCGTGGGCGGTCATGTTTTGCCATCTCACTCGATCACCAGAGTCATGGATCAGCTCCGTGTTTCTGTCTCGACCATGCCATGTGGCCAAGCCATCCAGGTATTTACTTCTCGGTCTTCCCCTTGGTCTCTTCCCTTCGATCTTGCCACTTGTTACCAAGTTCTCCAAGTCATTTCTTTTCATAACATGCCCAAAAGATTTTGACTGTCTATGTCTAATGTCTCTAATCAGTTTACGATCTTCATTTGTTTCTTGAAGGACTTGTTCATTGGTTTTTCTCTCTGTCAGTGGTATTCTATATACTAGGTCGACCCAGTATAACTGGGTATTAAAAATATAGGAAATAAAGGCGTCCAACTGAATATTGACCCCATCACCTATCTTTACCGATTGGTCTAGAAACATACGAGGTTAGCACAATATAGCAACTATGTCTCGGGGTCTAGAAATATGTCCTAGGCTTTACTGTTCACTTACCTAAATAAGTGTAAACGTTGTGCCCAGTGACATAAACCCATAGAACTCAAAGCATGCCCGCTGAAGCACATTGAAAGACTGCAAATTACGTTTGTAAACCGCGTTTTATTTAATATTCATTCGCCGTACAACAATAAACATTCACGTCGGTAACATATTTCCTCCCTTTGATACTCTTCTC
The DNA here is from genome assembly GCA_963921405.1 of Cepaea hortensis. Classification (NCBI taxonomy): domain Eukaryota; kingdom Metazoa; phylum Mollusca; class Gastropoda; order Stylommatophora; family Helicidae; genus Cepaea; species Cepaea hortensis. The sequence continues at coordinate 142,395,395 of OY992878.1, forward strand.
CAAGAATGCCAGCGACTGTTTACTCAAGCAGAATGCCAGAGAGCACGCGCGAAAATTTACAAAAATTGTTATCATTCGGTGTAATTTATGACTGCGATGTTATGTGTTTGCTGGCGGTAAAATAATGACTCTAATTAGATTTCCCGCTTTTCATTACGTACATTCTTTCTGCTTGGCTTGCAGAAGTGTGTCAGTGAAAATGAAAACACTTGCGGGGTAAAACTGTCGTTTGTTGATAGTTCCCCGCGTCTGCCCAGCTCATGCATGTGACTTCATTATAAATGAGTATGGAAAGATGGATGAGTTGATTTCTGCGATAGGAATATATTGATAGCAGACTGATTTTTACTTTATTGCTTGTTGTGTAGGGTTAGACACGGCAACCGGGTTGCCATGATATACTCTAAACGGGTGCCCGGTGTGTAATTTCCATGATGTATTGTACAAACGGCTGCCTTGGACTTTTAATTACGGTGGAAAATTACCTCGCGGTGAAAGTTTTCACTGAAACAACATCTTTTGTCTTTTGATTGCCAGATATTTTTTTCTTATTTAGTTTTTCACATCTTGCGTCTCTGATTGTTTATTATATCTCGTATTGAAATCTCCGCCATCTATAATTGTGGAGGTTAGAGATTATCAAGCAATGCCATGCAAACGATACCTTACACGTGACATCATGTCAATGTCAATGTCGAGTGAAGTGGTATTCCGCTTTCACGCGTGAAAATGGTATTGTTTTTTCTATGTGATTGTATTCAGGATATGGAGGTTAGCATGGCCGAATGGATAAGATCGCTCGATTGTAAACATCCGTTGTGCTGATGCAGAGGTTTCGGTTTCACCACCTCCACCGGTCAGTTGGACTAATATTTTGACTTCTTTTCCTTGACTACGGGACGTAAACTACAAGTACCTCAGAAGATGGAGTGGGTTCACTTGAAGGCGAAGAACACTGGTAATAGGGAAAGCTAATCCACACGCAACAATCAGTCCAGTGCTATTAGAAGTAGTTATAAGTGTATGGGCTACGCTTGGGTTCAAAGAAAGAAAAAGAAACAAAAATTCAAAGATACTTTTTGAATTCAAAGAATTCAAATTCAAAGAATTCAAAAAGTGATTAAAGCTCGCTGGACTCTAGGCGCCTAGTGTGCCTTGCTTGCCAGATCGAGAAGACCTGATCATTCGGGGCCACATCGATTGACGGATGTCACTCGCGGCGATCGGGCAAATTTTGAGCTATACCCTACATGTGTGACGTTGTGATATTCTAGTATGATAATTGGTTGCGTCCAGCTTGGGTCTCGTGGTCAGTGCAACCCGCCTCACACGCCAGTGATCCAGAGTTCGTTCCCGTGTCCAGTCAGGGATATGCACAATTGACGAGCCCAAACGACAGTGAAACCCGAATCTAGTGCCTCCAATCTGACGTGGACAAGGCCCAAGATTTGTACCGGAATACGATCAGCGTTGCCAGTAATGGGTCGTGCTCAATTTTCAAAATTCAAAGAGCATCTTACAGACGCCGGAGACCACTGTAAAAATTAAAAAGAGATTTAGTGGAATATAAAGGGTGTATTTTTAATGACTGTGTAATGTTGGAAAATATCGCCGGTCCAAGTTTTGTATTTACCTATTATGTTGCATAAACTTTATAAAGAGTGGATACACAACTTGGAGCAGCAATATTTTCAAACACTGCACAGTCATTAAAAATACACCCTATGTTGTGACAATTTTAATTTGTGTGTTTGCTGGTCTTGAACTCAAGCGTAGTGCACACACGTGCTACCACTACAAGTAGCACTTGCTACTACTAGTCAGTGCACTGGACCAATTTTGCGAAAGGGTTAGCTCTCCCTATTACCAGTTTCATACGATGTGCGTTAGCGAAGTTAACAGAGAACGGCATTGATAATGTTATGAGTACAGTCGGGCACAGGTTCGACGCCTGGGCTTATCGCCTGCTAAGTGATTACATATTCCTGTGTGCATAAAGGTCTACCAAATGCGATGACCCTGTCACATTACAGACCCATAGCAAAAAACTGCTTCGGGGCAAGACAGAAACATGACCAGTGTCTCACACGATCAGGTAAACGGTTGACGTACCTGTAATGTACGTCTCCAGGTCAAGGACGTGAAGTCAACAATAATGTCCAACAGACCGACGTGTGGAATGAACCCACAACCCCGCGGTCACAGAGGAAGTTTAAGCGCATGCGTGATAAACCTCTCGGCCATGCTGATCTCAATTGTAAGAGTTGAACAGAATTATAATTGTAAGAGTTGAACAGATTTATAATTGTAAGAGTTGAACAGATTTATAATTGAAGAGTTGAACAGAATTATAAATGAAGAGTTGAACAGATTTATAATTGTAAGAGTTGAACAGATGTATAATTGTAAGAGTTGACCAGATGTATAATTGTAAGAGTTGAACAGATTTATAATTGTAAGATTTCAACAGATTTATAATTGGAAGAATTGAACAGATTTATAATTGTAAGAGTTGAACAGAATTATAATTGTAAGAGTTGAACAGAATTATAATTGTAAGAGTTGAACAGAATTATAATTGTAAGAGTTGAGGAGAATTATAATTGTAAGAGTTTAACAGAATTATAATTGTAAGAGTTGAGGAGAATTATAATTGTAAGAGTTGAACAGATTTATAATTGTAAGAGTTGAACAGATTTATAATTATAAGAGTTGAACAGATTTATAATTGTAAGAGTTGAACAGATTTATAATTATAAGAGTTGAACAGATTTATAATTGAAGAGTTGAACAGAATTATAAATGAAGAGTTGACCAGATTTATAATTGTAAGAGTTGACCAGATATATAATTGTAATAGTTGAACAGATTTATAATTGTAAGATTTCAACAGATTTATAATTGGAAGAATTGAACAGATTTATAATTGTAAGAGTTGAACAGAATTATAATTGTAAGAGTTGAACAGATTTATAATTGTAAGAGTTGAACAGATTTATAATTGAAGAGTTGAACAGAATTATAAATGAAGAGTTGAACAGATTTATAATTGTAAGAGTTGAACAGATGTATAATTGTAAGAGTTGACCAGATGTATAATTGTAAGAGTTGAACATATTTATAATTGTAAGATTTCAACAGATTTATAATTGGAAGAATTGAACAGATTTATAATTGTAAGAGTTGAACAGAATTATAATTGTAAGAGTTGAACAGAATTATAATTGTAAGAGTTGAACAGATTTATAATTGTAAGAGTTGAACAGAATTATAATTGTAAGAGTTGAACAGATTTATAATTGTAAGAGTTGAACAGATTTATAATTATAAGAGTTGAACAGATTTATCGGAACAGAAACTGAGCCAAAGAAGAGAATATTCTAGACAGACTTGCGTAATGACACAGGAGAAGTCAGCACACGGTTATAATTTGCTGGAGATCGCGAGATGTGAAGAAGCACGATCGCCCACGCCACATTGAATTGAATTTCTGGTAGCAATTGCACTATATTATATGGGGGTTTATCCCATGTGGTTCTGTCTCTTTCCGCACAGTGGCCTGCCGAAAGCGTCGCACAAATCACGATCTCCTTAGCTCCAGCGACGACCCCCAGGAGTCTCCGAGAAAACTGCACTCGTGAACCGAATGGCGCAGGCCGAAAAGAACCCAGAATCTTCGGAAAGCGAGGCAGGAGGCATAACCACTTAGCCACGGAGACTCCCTGGTGATGGCAGATACTGTTGTGTTTATTTATCCCGTCTACAGTCAATTATAATAATACAGCTGACACAAGACATGCGGGTCTTAGTTCTGTTCTTATTTTGTATTATTAATGTTCCCCCATGAAGAACCCCGTATTTTATTTGTCTATATGTTATTAGCCGGCTCCCTGGCGAAGAGGTTAACGACATTCTCCGTAATCCCGTATAACCACGTGATGAACACAGCTGCGAGAGAGATTCGGCAGCGGATCGGGTCGCATTGGTTACTTACGGGGTATGTGAACCGGTCGCCCAGAAAGCAATGGCAAACTACTGAGCGTAATCTTGCCAAGAACATCAACAGCAGCTGAAAAATGCTGGTGTTGACTGCATCGTCCTGTAAGGGATATGCAAATTATTTTTTTTTCATTAAAATGTTATTAGTAAGTTAATGATTTTCTATGTAATCCCAAAGTGCCTCATAAATTCCCAAAGAGATTCCCTAACAAGGCTGTCAACGACATTTTCATTGTCCAAAATCCAGTGCAAAATGGCGAATTTCCTTCGATGATTTGCTCTGATATAACGAGAAAAGTGGCATCTGGTAAGTGCAGAGCAGTTTGGTAAGAAGCGCGCGTCTTCATCTTTAGCTTGTTTGTTTCTGGCACCTCTTAATCTCCCCAGAATGATCTTGCTTAACTGTGTCCCAGGAACTGACAATAACATTATACCTGCCCTCCTGCAGGTCTACCTTGTGCGGCAACTTTACAATATATCCTATCCGGAGGCTGCTGGTATTTCTTGAGCTATCCAGGCTCAGTAAATAAGACATACAGTGATTCAGTTCAGCGGGTGCAATAGTCTGGAGTTTGGGACATTAAGTTGACAGTGGTATGGGCTCTCGACGTTCGTTGCTGGAGAGAAAAAGACTGGCCACATATTTCGTCGTGCACTCAGTTCTGTAAAGTGCCATGGTTCTAACACTTCATATAGCCACAGTAGTTACCCGTTATGGGACTTATTTTGTTAGTAATTTAGTCGAGGTGTTAACACAACTTCAGTAACGTATGCCAGAAAACTATCTGGACCAGCAGCTTTCGCATCCGTCAAGATGTTTGATATATTATTTGATTTCTTCCTTAGATGGTCAATTTTGAAAATTCGCCCCGATGAGGATTCGAAACCACGTCCAACTGGTCGCCAGTTTAGTGTCTAGCCACTACGCTACCCCAGCTTCCGACTGTACTTGAATAAATACATATAGCGACAGACTCTACTAGTAGCTGGAGCTTACAATGAGCAGAAAATTAGTGTAGATGGCTTGAGCACAAGTGTTTGTAGTGTAGTTATTGGTAATTAATTGAAACTCTCAACTCGACGTTCTCAATCTTCAGTCCTCCGTCAGATGGAGTCACTGTTTCTTACAGACAGCTCTTTAATTTTCTGTCAATGCTTCTCCATCGTTAAACAATTGATTCGCCGGAAAGATCATTGCCACTGTCTGTAATTGTGCTCAATGAATCAATTGTCTTCAAAAGACCTTTCAACCTGATACCGCCGGAACTCTGGTCAGCCATTTATAATTAGCGTCCAGGAGCATGCGCATTGTATGAAAGCTTCAATAGCTTCCGCTTGCGCTTGGTATGCCAGACGAGGCTGTTTGAAAGCAACCGCTTTCCTGTCTAAAAGTAGTGCCCGTGCCACATTAAGGCATAATACGGGAACCAAATGATAACCCCTTGAGCCAGTATCGTCTTTATGGATCTCATTATGTCAAATCATTGCCGGCCAAGGATTTCACGCTCCTGGATGTCTCCGTGTTGATTTGCAAGGAAAATTGATGCAGAACTGGAGGGCTAATTGACGGTTAGCTCGTAAAGTTTCTTTAAAGCTATCGATCAGCTTTCGGAGTAGAGAAGGAAACAATGTACCATAGGAAGTGAAGAAATGAAGACACGATCAGAGAATCGGTTGTTTTATAAATAGTTGAGCTAAAAAAACATCTGACATTAGATCTGTTGTAAATATTATTAAAAGATAAACCACAATGACAGGAAACCATAGCAATTATTGGTCAGTGATCCATTTTGAAAACACAACTTATATGATTCTAAGGACCATGAAGTTATCATACCATGTATAATACCATACCATGATGTTATGAGCTGAGGTAACCAGCTCTCTTATCAAAGATAGTTTTTATTGGACTAGTATACATGGGCGGGGACCGGAAATAGCGCTGTAGTAGCACACGTGCATGCCGACTCGGTGGTCATGTGTTCAAATCCCCTTGGAATGTGGGGGTATTTGTCAATGAACCTGGGCCCCTGTGTCGACCCAGCCTGAAATGGGTGCAAGAAAATTGGATAGCAAGTATATGAGGTTGATGTGACACTGACCACATCACCCGTTCAGTGCGGACTGGACTAAAACTATGGGGTTAGCACCATACACTCGTTACACCTCTGACAAGGTGTCGTAGTAATCCCTTATTACTTTAGTGTTGTCCCTGGAGTGAGGGGAATCAACACCCACAATTTTTTAACCCAATATTATTGTCCTAGAGAAACCACCAGAATCCGTCCACAAAACTCCCTCAGTCTGTAGACACCTATTTCTTACTCTCACTCACCCCTGGATCATGCCCCTCTCATTCTTCCCCAACACAACATACTCAACAACTCTAGCTTTAACAAATAAATACAACAATTAATTTATTAAAACAAAGAGTATGTGTGTGAGAAGTGTGTGTGTGTAATGTGTAGAATGTGTGTCGAATATTCTAATGTGTATGTAGAATCAGACCAGTGAATCAGGAGCAAAGTTAGTTACATCACTATGCTGAGCACACAACAGCACCATGTATTTCGGACAGTGAACCTCACCCAGAAGATGTTTCTCCGTCCACGTGACGACTTTCTCCGATAACGCTCGAACAACAAGATGCTGGTCATCAGTTAGACACTGTTCGATCTTGGTCTTCACTCTAACAAACACGGTGATGTTACTCTGTTTAATAATGTTTGTTGAACAGAGAATCTTTCAATTAACAGAAATGTCACTTGGGAAAATCTACTGTTCACAAGTCTCTGATTATAAGATTTTCGCCCTCTTTAACAAACAACCTATTAATGTTTCTTGGTATATATATATATATATATATATATATATATATATATATATATATATATATATATATATATATATATATATATATATATATATATGTGTGTGTGTGTGTGTGTGTGTGTGTGTGTGTGTGTGTGTCCTTGGTATATGAGTTATGAATCTTCGGTGATGAAGCTTATCACTCAGTAAACACAACACTTATGTTCATCAAGTCCGGCTCAGCAGAAGCCAGGTTTCTGCAGATCAACTAGGTTCTGAGCCCCGTGTAAAAGCCTCTCAGTAACCTCTGTCTTCATTCCGAGAGCCATCATTGTATAAAACTTTGAAACTGCTTCTTCGTAATAAATCATCTCACACTCAAGTGGAACCTGTTGAGTAGAGAACATCATGGTGAGAGCAACTAAATCCTGACCGTAATTAGGTGAGTGTAGGCCAATAGCAGCACTCAGATCTATAACAGAGATCCGATCTCTGTCATACGGGCAAATAACTCATCACATTGGTCTTAGACATGGCAACACCAGGAAAGAATAAAGGAACGGGTAGAAACCCAGCAGATGCCCTACTACTGGAAGATCCTACATTTTCACATTCCCCTCCTCCCTCCCAACCATCCTCAATCTCTCTAATTATTATCCCACTACATTGTCCGCAACTCCCTGAGTAAAATGATATATCACACAAGCTAGTTAAAGCCATACAATAGGACACTAGTGCCGACGCTACTATAATACTTTCTAGCACCGCACATTTAGAACATTCTATCACCGCACCTATAATACATTATATCACCGCACAGTACTGTACTCTATTCCTAATCATACTCTAAGTTAGATATGATTAATAGAATACCATATGCCTATTCCGGTTGATGATTGAGACTATGCAATCACAGACTGGATCTATGTCCGCCGATACATTATCAACACTTTGACACTATAGTCTCTTTCAATTAACACAACTCGGAATACTGCGCCGATCTTTAACACTTCAGAATTTTTGGCCGACTCCTCCAACTTGTTTACCTCAACTGGTTTTATTGGGGCTTGAGTGACGTCACCAAATTGTCTAGACGCAGAGGCGTCGAGAAGTTGTTTTTCTCTTTATTTTTCCCAACTCAATGTGAACATCTGGCTGGTGTCCCCTTTCATCTGGGAAATTGTCTCCTGTCTGTGATCTAGAGAACCTTCTCCACATCACAAGACTCCGTCCGACGTCTGGCCAGACAATCCGTCTATCACTTCAAAGGCTGACTCCCGCCTTGTAGACGGATGGCGCCATTGTACGTTTCTCGAACAACCCACATCATACAGAAATGCCGACCGTGTGCAGACAGTTTTTCGCGACGTATTTTGTTCCTCAATCCCCTGCTCATCGAAGGATTGCCTGTTTTTGCAGCCGAATGTCGGGTCTTGTTTTTCATCGATCGAAACTATCAAGTTTTTTCCGCGACACAAGGGTCCTTTACTTTCCCTGTGACTAGCAAGCAGTCCTGCCTGTGGGAAGTAAATCTGTCACACGCGCACGTTGAAGTCCGGGGCATTGTCTCTGGGTTAGAAAGGTCCGAAATCCGGTGTGACGAACTCCTCTAGGAAGTGAAAAAAGGAGCGGGAAGAAGAAGTTAAAAGATGCTCCCAAAGATTCAGTTAAAGAGATGAATGAGGCATACTGATTTTTAATGTCAGAAACAGCGAACTATACATCGATTTCTTTTGTCAGAGACAGCGAATCATAAATTGATTTCTAATGTCACAGACAACGAATCACAAATTGATGTCTAGCGTCAGAAACAGCAAATCATACAATGATTACTAGCTCAATTAGCAAGTTATAGATTGATACATGTCAACAGATATAGCGAAATATATATTGATTACTTGCAACAGATTTTGCGAGTCATATTCTGATTACTTGCACCAGACTTAGAGTGTCACAGATTAATTATTTGCATCAAAGATAGCGAGTTATAGATTAATTATTTGCACCAAAGATACCAAGTCTTCCAGACAATCGTTGTTTGTTACTCTGGCAGTCCGAGGAATTCGCGACATTCACACCAGAAACCACACCCCACTTGCCTCTAAGGTCTTCCTAATTAGTTTATTTACGTTCCATGATTTACTGTCATACAGCAAAACAGGTTCTATATAACATTTCAGCACTCTCTTTCTTACATTCAATGATAGTGACTTATTGCATAAGATACTTTTCATTTTCTTAATTGCGATTTTTGCTTTCCCTATTCTGCTCTTAGCCTCTGCTGTGCATCTTTTATCTCATGTTATAATTGCCAATGGATATTTACATTTATAAACTTGATTAAGCATTTTCCCTTCTATTGCTATCTAACATTTTGGTGAAATCTATGTCTTTGATAACCATAGTTTGTGTTTTCTTGAATTCAAGGAGAGTCATTTAAATTTTTGTTTTTGCATTCTCTGTTACTAGTTTGTCAGTTGCTATAGACCTATTGCACTTTTCCGCCATCAGCTGTAGATTGTTGCTACCAATTTCAGTGCAACCCCACTTATTATTTTGTTGTCAAGATAAATAAAGTCTCGAGTACTGATTTACACTCATTAGAGGCAAAAGTGAAATTAGTAGATATATAAAGAACATATTCAAGTTAAAACAATTCAAGGGTCCCGTAGCAGGAAACTGCTATATGATATGTTAGAACCATCACATCTGGTAGACTTGAGTGATATGTTAGAACCATCACATCTGGTAGACTTGAGTGATATGTTAGAACCACCACATCTGGTAGATTTGAGTGATATGTTAGAACCATCACATCTGGTAGACGAGTGATATGGTAGAACCACCACATCTGGTAGACTTGAGTGATATGTTAGAACCACCACATCTGGTAGACTTGAGTGATATGTTAGAACCACCACATCTGGTAGACCTGAGTGATATGTTAGAACCACCACATCTGGTAGACTTGAGTGATATGTTAGAACTATCACATCTGGTAGGCTTGAGTGAGCGAAGGATTGGTGGTCAGTCTTTGCCTTCCTTTGCTAACGTCAAGAGTTGACATGGAACCCTCCAGACCTCGCTCATGTCACCGTCAGTGTAGTTGAGATGGAACCCTCCAGATCTCGCTCATGTCACTGTCAGTGTAGTTGACATGGAACCCTCCAGATCTCGCTCATGTCACTGTCAGTGTAGTTGACATAGAACCCTCCAGATCTCGCTCATGTCACTGTCAGTGTAGTTGACATGGAACCCTCCAGATCTCGCTCATGTCACTGCCAATGTAGTTGACATGGAACCCTCCAGATCTCGCTCATGTCACTGCCAATGTAGTTGACATGGAACCCTCCAGATCTCGCTCATGTCACCGTCAGTGTAGTTGAGATGGAACCCTCCAGATCTCGCTCATGTCACTGTCAGTGTAGTTGACATGGAACCCTCCAGATCTCGCTCATGTCACTGTCAGTGTAGTTGACATAGAACCCTCCAGATCTCGCTCATGTCACTGTCAGTGTAGTTGACATGGAACCCTCCAGATCTCGCTCATGTCACTGCCAATGTAGTTGACATGGAACCCTCCAGATCTCGCTCATGTCACTGTCAGTGTAGTTGACATGGAACCATCCAGATCTCGCTCATGTCACTGCCAATGTAGTTGACATGGAACCCTCCAGATCTCGCTCATGTCACTGCCAATGTAGTTGACATGGAACCCTCCAGATCTCGCTCATGTCACTGCCATGTAGTTGACATGGAACCCTCCAGATTTCGCTCATGTCACTGCCAATGTAGTTGACATGGAACCCTCCAGATCTCGCTCATGTCACTGTCAGTGTAGTTGACATGGAACCCTCCAGATTTCGCTCATGTCACTGCCAATGTAGTTGACATGGAACCCTCCAGATCTCGCTCATCTCACTGCCATGTAGTTGACATGGAACCCCCCAGACGTCGCTCATGTCACTGTCAGTCTAGTTGACATGGAACCCTCCAGACCTCGCCCATGTCACTGTCAATGTAGTTTCCTCACCGTTTCACAAACTCACCCGTTACAGAACACATTAGAAAAGGTAGCTGCATATCCCTTACAGGACGTAATAGTCAACTCGGGCATTCTTTGGCTAATTGTGATTCCTGGGCTAGTATACGTTCAGTAGTTTGCCGTTGCTTTCTGAACGAGTGACACTCACATCATTGTATAGAAACCAATGCAATGTTATATGCTTCCAAATCGTCCGCAGCTGTTCTTTAGAACGCGGTATGCGGGATTACGAATTGCATTCACAACCCCTTCGCCACAGAGCTGGAGAACACATTACAAAAACTGGTTATACTAAAAGCGTTATAAGTCTAGGCACAGTAGGTGGAACACACAGTACACGACAACAAGCGTTATAAGTCTAGGCACAGTAGGCGGAACACACAATACACAACAACAAGTAAAATGGTAGATGTCTTCGTGGGGATTTGGCCGCAGACCGCGTTGCGCTGTGTTTTAACGAATTGGTATGGGAGCCGGTCGTCCAGAAAGCAATGGCAACTACTGAACGGTAACTTGACAAAACATCAACAACAGCAGTAAAATGCTGGTGTTTACAGCTATGTCCTGTAAAAAGAATGCTTTAAAAAAATAATCAGAATAGACCAAAATATTCTTCTTTCGTTTGCTTGAAATCTGTCTATAACTGCAGTGTTGTCTCGTGTAAGAATTTAACTGGCTTTTTCTTTTAGTGCACTTACTGGTCCATAGAGTTTATCATCCTCCACTGTTGTTTCTCTAGGCCAGAAGTTTTGTCTAGATATGTCGTTTTTGCTGTCTGCGGCGCCAGTCCATATGTGCACAAGGCTGATTCACCAATTTAAAATTGTGTGTACACGTGGTATCATAATCTGTTGTGTCCTGTTCTGAGGCCCAGAACCCATATAATATATGATAGCCAGTTGAAGATAATTATAGGCAAAACAAGGTCAAGAGAAGTTTAGTGATAGCCAGTTGAAGATAATTATAGGCAGAACAAGGTCAAGAGAAGTTTCTAAAGAACAAAGACAAAGCCACGAGTTAAAGCATAGGAGTTAGCAATCATAACACTCATTAGACAACAGTACTTCAGTTCAGTTTGTATGGTGTATCTATCGTTTGGTGACTAGTGTTAACTCTGTACCGCCTATAGCAGCAGAGGTATCATAGCAGCTAAGCGCTCGCCTCCGGTAATCGTGGGTTCGAATCTGATTCGGGGCGGGTTTTCAAAATTGACCCGGACTCCCAGGTCGACCTAGGACATGTCTTGGGAAATAAAGGCGACCGAAGTGTGACAATCTACATCGCTCACCAAGCGTCAATTAGTTCATACAATATGTGTCCTGCACCAGATGCCCAATGCGGATCAAGGCGTGTAAATGGGTTCTTTACTGCTGACTTTTGACTATTTCGTCTATGATAGTCTATGAGCGGCTGGCCGAGTGTCTAGAATGCCGAGCTTTTCTTCTCGAGACCCGGATTCGAATCCTCGGTAAGGTGTGGATTTTATTTTCTGTCACGGGCAAAAAGAAAGCCATAAACCTGCACAGTTCGCGGCGACTGCACTAACATGGCGGCCTTAATTCCTCAGGCTCAGGATCCCCCCCCCCTACACACACACACTTTTTCTCATGTCCTACACCGCAAGGTACAATTGGCAGTAGATGACAGTATTTAAAATACTAGGGACACGGCCAGAGTACCAACAGGAATGTACTGCCATAACTATGATGCTGAAATTGAGGCAATCAAGATAGCAACAGAGCAATTACTAAATACCAGCCATGGTACACAGCCTGTGGTGTTATTGACAGATGCAAAATCAGTACTCGGAGCGCTCCTGTCTGGGAAATTGCAAATACTGAGGATACTACTTATGAACTTAGCAGTCAGCATAAGGTCACCATACAGTGGAAACCATCCCACTGTGGAGTACCCAGAAACGAGAGAGCTGATCGATTGGCTAAGGGAGGAGCAAAAGAAGAACAGCCTGATGTGCCCGTTACATACCACCAAAAGAAAAGAAAGATCAAATCAATCAGAAATCCACCAAAACCTGCTCAAGAGGACTTCCAAGTTATGGACAGACCAGAACAAGTCATTATTCTGCGCCTCAGAGCAGGACACAATAGATTACGCAAAATTCAAGATTGGTGAAACAGCCATGTGCACATGTGGACTGGCGTCACAGACAGCAGAGCACATACTCCAAGACTGCCCAAAATATAACATGTCTAGGCAAACCTTCTGGTTTACAGAGAGTACAGTGGAAGATGAACTCTATGGACCGCTGAGTGAACTAAAAAAGACAGTTAAATTCATACAAGAGACTACATTGCAGTTATAGACATATTTCAAGCGAACGAAGAAGAAGAAGAAGAAGAAGAAGAAGAAGAAGAAGAAGAAGAAGAAGAAGAAGAAGAAGAAGAAGAAGAAGAAGAAGAAGAAGAAGAAGAAGAAGAAGAAGAAGAAGAAGAAGACAGTATTTATTTATTTATTTATTTATTTATTTTTGACAGACAGACAGTGTATGATGATACTTCATAAATACTTTGGCATTTGTGAATATAATTATTTTGATGACCTCTGATATTCCCCAGCGTTTTCGATTTCTTTCTTTAACACAAATATCTCCAATCCAGATCTCCCAAAATGTTTCACAATTCACTGAACCTTCAGACGCCATCCAAGATACCCAGATTGATTCTAAGTGCCATCTCCATCTCTGTATCATTTCAGTGAAGCGGGCGTGTTTTCCCGGACTCAAATACATTTTCTGCACCAAATACTCTGATTGTATTATTCCGACCCGTTAATTATGGTTGTCAATTTGTCAAAGATCATTATCATGCTGCAATGAGGGTTGTTCGAAGTCGTTAATTATAGTTCATGTTATAAATCTCTATTATTATTGTTAGTTTAACAGCCTTTGGTGCATCTGTTGTAGTGGCTATTGTCTTTTAAATTAGTGTCTGCGGGTGCTGGAGTAAAACAGATTTCCGTGAACAGATTCTGAGCTCTTTGGTTGTAGGAGGATAGAACACCCGCATGCTGACACGGGGGTAAGGATCTAGATTTATGATGTGATGGAATTGACTTCCCAGATATTTGCTATTTTAGCCTATACTTGGTGGCGATGTGGTAAGTGACGTAAGTGTTAGAAGTTCACATATACTAGACCGTAGCGCAATGAAGTGAAGTATGGTCATAAGTTCTATTCGACTCTGCCTTACTTGTTCAAAGACATCTTTGGTACTCATTAGCACAAGATTGTGGCTATCCCAGAATCGCACGAGAAGTGTAAGGACTCTCATCTCTAACAGAGAACTGAACAAGGACAGATGTCCCGGTTAGTCAGTTCACTGTGGGTTACTCGAGCGACTCTCACACTTCTAGGCAGTTTATATCACTTGCTTCCCATAGTATATCGTGGTTTCTGGGACAGGTGCTGAGAACTCTTTTGACTGTTAACAACGATTACCTGGAAAAGGCTGGCGAAAAACGAAAATTATATACATATATAAAAAGGCAACAAACAGCGTTCTTTGGTCATGTAATAAGAAGAGAGGCACCGGGAAACATAGTGACAACTGGAAAGATCATTGATAGAAGAGGCAGGAGGAGACTGCGAGAAATGGTGATGAATGGACGAAAACGGTGACATGGAGGAATATCACCAGTGGCATTAATCCACAACACAAGAACACAGGGGTCATTTTAGCCAGTTGACAGAATACATAAGCATTTTGTGTGTGTGTGTGTGTGTGTGTGTGTGTGTGTGTGTGTGTGTGTGTGTGTGTGTCTTTTATCAAATGCCTTAGTATAATCTATGAAGCAGAAATATATGTCTCTCTGTTTCTCTATTGACCTTTCTATTAGTGTCCGTAATGTATAAATTGCATTGTTTGTGCCCTTTCCTTCCACAAATCCATACTGTTCTTCACTAATTTCCATTTTTATTTTATTTTTGGTTCTTCTCATTATGATTCTGAGTAGAAGCTTAGTGATATGGTTTATAAGGTTAATTGTACGAAAATCTTCACAATCAATTGCTCCTGGTCTTTTTGGTATAGCTATAAATACAGATTTCAGCATATCACTGGGTAAATATCCACTGCTGTAAATATCATTCAACATTTTGGTTAATATATCGACTCCAAATTCTCCCAATACTTCTAATTCTTCTATTGTGATTTCATCTGGCCCAGCTGTTTTTCCTTTCTTCATACGTTTCATAGCGTCAGCGACTTCTTCTTTCAGAATAGGTGGACCTTCTAAGTTACTATCTTCTGTTAATTCTTCCCTTTCTCCTACATATAATTCACTTATATACTCATTCCACCTCTTCATTATAGCATCTTCCTCTAATATTATCTTTCCTGTTTTTGATTTCAAACACCCCGTATTTATTCTTATTTTTCTTCCTGTAAGCTCACTGATTTGTCTGCGCATATTTTTTGTATCTTTAATGGAATTTAATTCAATTTTTTTGCATTGCTCGTTTAACCAACTTTCTTTAGCCTTCCCACATTTATCTTTTATTTTTTTTATTTATCTTAGCGTATTCTTGTTTGTCATTTTTACTCTGTTTTCTTTTGTCCATCAATTTTAAGATATCTTCATTCATCCATTTTTTCTTAGCTATTTTGCCTCTCTCCGGTAATACTTCTTTGCTAGTTTGATGAATGGAGTCTCTTAACATTTCCCATTGTTCATCTATACTCTGTATTTTAGTTATTGCATTGTACCTATTTTTCACAGTCACTCTGTATTGTTCTTGCATTTCTTTATCTATTTTCAGAACCTCTTTATTAAGTCTCATGTTCTTAACCATTTTTTTCCCTCTCTTTAATCTTACTTTTATTTGTCCACATAGTAGTACATGATCACTATTACAGTCAGCACCAGGCATTGTCTTTACACTAATTAAAGCATTTCTAAATCTTTTATTAATTAGTATGTAGTCAATTTGGTTGCGTATTTTCTTATCAGGACTATTACAGTCAGCACCAGGCATTGTCTTTACACTAATTAAAGCATTTCTAAATCTTTTATTAATTAGTATGTAGTCAATTTGGTTGCGTATTTTCTTATCAGGGCTTATCCATGTGTACAGTCGTCTTTTATGGTGCTTAAACCATGTGTTTCCAATTATCATATCATTGATATTTGCCCATTCTATTAGCTTTTCCCCTTTCATTTCTTGTACCTAAACCATAATTCCCCACTACATCCTCCATTTTTCCCTTTCCTATTTTTGCATTAAAATCACCAAGTATTATCTTTATTTCTTGTGATCCAATTTGAGCCATCGCCATTTCTATTTTGTCGTAAAAGTGTTGTATTTCTTCCTCACTACTGCTTGCTGTTGGTGCATATACTTGTATAATATTTATGTCTATTGGTTTGCCTTTGATGTTTACCATAATAACTCTATCTGAAATACACCAGTATCCATTAATTGACTTGGCTGTTTTTTCGTCTAATATTATTCCTACACCTTTTTCATGTGTATCCCCTCCAGAATAAATTATTGTGTGATTGTCAGCTATAATTTTGCCCGATCCCTTCCATCTCATCTCACTAACGCCTAATATATTCATTTTCACGCTATCCATCTCTCTTAGAACATTGGTCAACTTTCCTTGCTCATTTAATGTCCTAACATTCCATGTTCCTACTCTAAATTTATTTATTTTAGTTAAGATTTTGCCATCAGTAGCTGGATGACGGTCTGGTGTCACCTGTGGCTCATGACTGTCCCTACCGGACGAGGATGCCCTAAGACAGCCATTAACGTCCTTCACTAACTTTGATATATGTTTTGCCATGAAGTCTTGGGAAGATAATGTGGTGGTTTCCCCGTGCCTCCCATATACCATATATATATACACACACACACGTCTGTGCCAGTTGACAGAATACATAAGCATTGTATATATATATATATATATATATATATATATATATATATATATATATATATATATATATATATATATATATATATATTTATAAATCGATGTGTGTATGTATGTATGGATGTATGTGGATCCGTCCTTTATGCGTTTGGGAACGGTCCATCCGATTGAGATGAAATTTTCTACACGTTTTCCTTTCATTCCTGTGCAACCAACTGTCATAGTTTTATCTATCAGCTATCAGCTATTACCTTCCTAAAATTTAATTTTGTAATTACATGACTGAACATAAGAAAATATAAAAATATATAAAAAGGGGATATAACTTTTAGTAGCATTGTTATATCTTAAGTTAAGTCCCCTGGCTATAGATATCTATATGAATTAAATGAGATGCTCCCCACCAGGGACTGGGTGCAGCCGGGCCAGGTCAGACAGACAGTTCGGGCCGAACATACATACATACATACATACATACATACATAGACAGACAGACAGACAGACAGACAGACAGACAGACAGACAGATAGATAGATCGGGAGCGGGAGCTTATATGACTACTTATATGAATTAAATGAGATACTCCCCACCAGGGCCTGGGCGAAGTCGGGCCGGGTCGGACAGACAGACAGACAGATAGTCGGGAACGGGAGCTTATATGACTACTTATATGAATTAAATGAGATGCTTCCCATCAGGGTCTGGGCGAAGCCGGGCCGGGTCAGACAGACAGACAGACAGACAAGCAGACAGACAGACAGACAGATAGATAGATAGATAGATAGATACATAGATAGATACATAGATAGATACATAGATAGATACATAGATAGATAGATAGATACCCGCCAGAGCCTGGGCGAAGCCGGGCCGGGCAGCTAGTATATATATATATATATATATATATATATATATATATATATATATATATATATATATATATATATATATATATATATATATATTCGTCTGTCTGCCTGCCTGCCTGTCTGTCTGTCAGTCCGTCCGTCCCTCCGTCCGCCCGTCCGTCCGTCCGTCCGTCCGTCCGTCCGTCCGTCCGTCTGTCTGTCTGTCTGTCTGTCTGTCTGTCTGTCTGTCTGTCTGTCTGTCTGTCTGTCTGTCTGTCTGTCTGTCTGTGTTTGTGTGACGTATTAGACTAGACCAGAGAGTTACCCAACACTGGACACACATTTACACAAAATAATAAATTCAATACAGGTTGAAATTCGACAATGATGGGTTGAAGAGAAATATTTGAAGCTTGATTGAAAAAAATATAACATACTTTTAAAATATATAAAGGAAAAAAAAGGGGGGGGGAGGAGAAGGAACATCTGCATGAAGACGACAGCGTTTCATGTTGGAGTGTAATATTCCGAATTAGACCTGAAAAGTTAACAATTCACGTTGTCAATAATAGAAAATAGATTTATTTGATTTAATACATTCACAAAAATTATATATATATATTTATAAAACAAAGTTTGCTTTCATATGCACGGACACTAGTACCTGTTTGCGCGATGTATTTAGTTGTTTCATTGGGAGGCCTAATTTACCCGAACGTTCATCACTTCCTTTATGACTGTATACTTGTAAAGCTAAATATTACATCGCCTGTTACTTTCTCTTCCGTGACTTTAAAAAAAAAATGTTGCATATCCCTTACAGGACGTTGCAGTCAACACCAGCATTTTCAGCTGCTTTTAATGTACTAGGCAAGTTTTACGTTAGTAGTGTGCCATTGCTTTCTGAACGATCAGCTCCGAAACCAACACGTTATAACACAACGCGACACGGTCTGCTGCACAAACCGGTCGCAGCTGCGTTTCGAACGCCTGGTAGGCGGCTCACGAACCGCGTTCGCAAGCTTTTGGCCACGGAGCAACCTAAACTCGAAGGCGAAGACATTGTTACGGGTCAGTGGGCATCATAAAGACGCGGATAGAAAGAGGCTTGTATTGAGGCTCCATGACGACACAGGCCGGAGAATGTTCGAGACTCACAACAGCAGAAATTCAATACGAAGATGGCACGTAAGTGATTGATTGATTGTAACTTCGGCCATGATCTTGGAAATAACTGAGATAATATTAGCGAATGAAGTTCTGCCAATAAGGTTGTTCCGCTGGCTCGCGATCTTCCATTACTCACGACTTCCTGTCGGTTCCTCTCTTTTAGACAGATTATTCACACCTCCCTGCTCTTGTATTTATGGTTCGGAATGTGTCCAGGCGACGGTAGAACCACTGTTCATTGTCAAGCCCAGACGCTGCTATTAACGAACAAGAATCACGCTTCCTCAATGTCACGAGGCCATTTTGAACCAACAATATTTGTTTTATTGATCCAATCGCGTGAAGTTGATTTTTAATTATAACAGAATCGGTTGTTCTGAAGTCACGTGATCCCGAAAAAATCACGAAACATTACTGATGGGGGACGGGTAGAACGGAAGCCTGAATGTCTCCTATCTCGAGGCCACGTCTTTTGTTGCGAGCTGTCAAATTGTGATTGGATGGGTGCCGTTGCTGGGTGACTCTTGTCTCGGTTGCTAGAAGCAATGCAGAATTAAATGCCGGGTCAAAGTGTTGGATCTCGAGAAACAAGTGAACTAATAAAGAGATCTTTCAGAAACTGATTTTCTCCACTAGATCTAAATAGAAGAGGAAATTGAGCAAAACTAGAACACCGGTAATGTCCTGGGGTGCTGGTTGTGTCCTATTGTTCGTCCTCTTCCGTAAACAGATCTTTTGTTGCGAGCGCCAGGGAAGGTGTTTCGGCTGTTTTCCTAAACTTGTTCTCCCATTAAAGCGCGTGCTGATGCTGAAACGCGTGAAAAAACGTGATTTTCCGCATCATCACTTGACGCATTCTGTCTTTCAATTACCATTTTCACACAGTCCATCGCTTCCCGTCACCGCTTTTACATCGAAATATCACCATCATCATGTGCCATATAGCTATGCATTGGAGGTCATGGTTCGCCATCTCAAACGATCACCAAACTAGGGTCAGGCCTAGTATGCTACGTGGCCAAGCCATACGAGTATTTATTTAATTGCCTTTTTCTTGTTCTTATCAGTTAATTTTTCCAGTTGTCATTAAATTTCCAATTTCGTTTCTTCTTGGCTGTCTACATCAAATTTCTCTAATCTATGTATCGTTGCCATGATCAGTCTATCAGTCACATTCGCTACAGCCATGGGTTGCTGGTATTATGCCTTTGTGAAGCACAATGTAACAAACTATTGTCTGTCAAGACCGAAAGGTTCCAATGATGAATGAATGATCAGTCATGAAAGTAAAATTCTACTAAACATCATAATGGGAAGACTTTGCAAGAATATGGGAGAAGAGATTAACGTGGTTCAGGTTGGCTCTAGGCAAGGAAGAAGAATAAGAGATCACATACTTAATATACATTTAATAATAGAGAAGTGTAGAGAATTTAATATACACTTATTCTTTCTGTTTTGTGGATTATTCAAAGGCATTTGACAGTGTGCAACATCAGAAACGGAAGAAAATGGGCTTTCCATCACATGTAATACAACACATAAAAATGCTCTATCTAGGCCGATAATCAGCGGTTAGAATAGATGATGAGACATCAGATTTGTTTGAGATCAAGCAAGGAGTCCGTCAGGGCTGTGTGCTGTCCCCCTATTTGTTTAGCACGTACGCCAGAAATATATTGAGAAATATCCGATATTTAGTTAGTTAGTTAGTCGACAGATCATCCTCATTGCACATCGAACCATTCAGTCCATAAGTACTCAGATCCCCTCCTCAGCAAATCCCGCAACGTGTAGCGGCTAACGACGCCAGTTCTGTGTTGGTTTATAAATCTTCTTTGGCTTCCTGCGTAGTGTTCTTGTTTGGCCACCCCTCTTTTAATTTGCTGCTCTCGCAGTCTGGCCATTGTTGTAGATTCACAGTCATCACTTGGTTCTCGCAAAAGTCTCACTTCTCGTAGAGCATTCAGAATGTCGGCCTGGTCCATGGCGCGTCCGCCCTCCACAGTAGCCTCACCTGCGAGCTTGTCAGCCCGCTCATTTCCTTGTACTCCCGCATGCCCTGGCACGAAGATGAAACTAATCTTTGCCAGTCGAGACCGCTCCAAAGGCAGCAACCATTCTCTTCGGATCGACCCCTCCTCTATCCTCTTGATCATGTTCATTGAGTCGCTAAGGAAACAAGCCCTAGTGAATGTCTGTGTCTCGAGCCATGTTATTGCTTTACTTACTGCCATGACTTCCATGGTCAGGCTACTTGTGGTTTCAGTGAAAGCACCAGAGTCCTCCTTCACAATTCTCCCTCCGGCCCGAGCTGTAAAGGCCCATGAGCTTCTCACATGTCGGACGACCGACCCATCTGTGTAGATGACTGCGTCACCGTCTAGCGAATTCTCGAAAATCAACGCTTGTACTTCAGCCTCAACAGCGGCCGGATTTTCATGTCTGCATTTTCTATCTAGTTGGATGCAAACTGAAAAGGATGTGCAGAAGTCTGTTGGCACTTGCACCCACTCCTCGCCAGGTTCTAAGTCCTCAAGTGAACACACCTGTTGAAGAATGTCTTCGGCTTGACCCATCCACGACCGTCCTCTTTTTAACCTGCTGCCCTTCACCTTCATAATTTCACTATGCAGTGGATGTTGTGTGTTTGCGTTAATTCTGAGGTAGGCGCGTGCCCTGCAACCTTGTATTCTCTCTTCAATGGTTGGAAAACCAAGAAGGTAGCGCATCGCCCTGCATGCTGTATCTCTTGTACATCCAAGAATAATGCGCATAGCTTCATTCTGTATCCTTTCCATCCTTTCTATCTGCTTATGGCTGAGAGTCAGGATTGCCATTGCATACTCCAAAACAGACATGACCAACCCCTCGTACAGAAGACATAGATGGCGCTGCTCACAGTTTGCTGCCGCTATCACCCGCATCGCTGCCAAGCCCCGCTTGGCCTTTGTTATTACCTGGTCTATGTGCACATTATAAGCAAGGCTTCGATCAAACCGTATCCACAGGTAATTCATTGCCTGCGTTCTTTCCACCGTCTCTGAACACAGCATTACAGTTGGTGTTGGAGTGTTGACAATATGATTATTCAACGAGAACCAAGTCACTGTTGCCTTTGTTGGGTTGACCATTGCCCCAGCTTCATCACACCAAGTACTTATGCGATTGAATTCGGTTTGTAGTTCCACAGCAACCTCCTCTCTATCCTTCCCCTGACGATACACTAAAACATCATCGGCATATGACAATGTCCTGCCAGGTCCAGTGATCTGCTCACTGGTGATTCTCACTGTGTAGGCGTTGAACAGTACCGGAGATAATGGTGATCCCTGTGGTAGGCCAGGATATATTGTTGTTGGTTCCGAAGTCCAACTGCCACATCTAAAAACTACTTTCCGTTGGTAGAGGGCTGCAGCGATCCAACTAAGGAGGAATGGACTTACGTTTAGTTCGAGAAGCTGAAACATTAAAAAATCCAGTGGTACTCTGTTGTATGCGTCCTCAAGATCAATCGCTGCAGCAACGGTTTCAGTGCCTGAGTGGAAACCTTCATAGACATCCTGGGCAAAGACTGCTGCATTGGTCCAGGTTTCTCTCTTTGGACGGTACCCACCCAGGGTGGGTGGGAAAACACCTTGCCTCTCTAGTTGGCTTGATATTTTCCTGGCAATTACCTTCTCGAGCAGTTTGCCTATTGTATTCTGCATGGTTATAATTCGATATCCCTGAATTTTTTTGTGGTCTTTGTCAGGCTTCGGCAAGGGAATCGGATAGCTGTGTAACCATTCCTCCTTGATGCTAGCACTCCCTATACTGTTGTTGTACATATCTGCTAGTTTCTCTAGCTCATTGTCGGTACACCTATTTATGTCGTCGTATCTTATGCCATCAGGACCTGGAGCACTGTTTTTTGTATCCGAGATGATATCACCAAGGAGCAATATGATGCTCTAAATATTGGTGGTCATGAAATACCAGATATTCGATTTGCTGATGATACAGTGTTATTATCCACATCACAGAATGGTATAGAAAAACTAATAACCGCAACCCAAAAGAATACTGAAAATCCCAATTTATATCTTAACATAGCAAAAAACACAGATAATGCATTCAGATAAAATTACTATCGAAAAAGAAATATATGTTAATGAGGAAAAATTGGAGGTGGTGGGAAATATCGAAAATCTTGAGTCATTAATTGCCAAAAATGGTGACACAATGAAAGAAATTAAAAGACGGATATCTATCGCTCTTCAGAATCTAAACCATTTCAACAAATTATGGAGTGGGACAGACAGAACTACAAAATTAAGATGTTTAAGAGCATGCATCTTTCCCTTTGCAGCATACGAATATGAGATCCGGACACTTACTAAACAAGCTGAACAGCGCGTAAATGCCTTTGAATATACATATTTTAGCCATGTTGTAAGAATATCTTGGATACAGAAAAAAGAACAAATGCACCCAAACGACCAGAACTGAATATTGAAGAAGGTTGGCTACTAATGAGAAAAAACAAAGAAAATTGAAATATTTTGGTCACTCCAAACGTCATGACAATTTGGAGATAATAATTATAGAGGGATATATGCCCGGGAAGAGAAGAAGAGGAAAGCCAAAGAGAAGATGGGTGCAGAATGTTGCAGATGATCCCCAGATGGGTGTATCGGACGCGGGACATCTTGCTAATGAGCGAGAAGTTTTCGGGAAGGTTGCTACGGGAGCGAAATTCTGCAAGGGACATGCTACTGAATGAATGATAATAATAAACCCCATAGCAAAAACGTGCTGTGGATATGGGGAGTGTTAAGACAATCACATGTTGTAAGTCTGAGTGTACTGAGGAATAGGTGGATACTCTTTTCCTCCAGTACCGAACATCGAGAGCTCGTCATTATCAATGTAGTTTCCTAACAGCTAAACCAGCTCGCCAATTCATACACATTATGGGTCACTATATTTAGAAAAAAAAATCATCGTTTTCTTTACTGGAGATTGCACGATAGACACATATTATTGAGCAGCTCGGCATACACAGTCGCAAGTAAAACACCATCAAAGGTGAATATATAATACTAAACACCATCACGTCAGTAACAACAGGCGTGTTTTACGTACATGCAGCCACTTCTTTTCCGGTTTCTGGCGGGGTCAAACAAGGTCAGATGTGTTGCTGCAAGTGTCCTTTAGTTGAGACAAAATTTGCTGTTGTCTTTGAGAGTATTGTTACCACCTACAGAATGCGAGTGAAATCACAACTCCATTAGAACTATGTACTGTGGATGAAATGAGCGGCAGATGCAAACCCGCCGACATTAGAAAGCAACGAAACATCAAACATTTATGATTCCTGTCAGACGATCGGTTTCACATTGAAATTTCCGGGGAGAGTTAGCAATTGTTTTATCGCCACAGCGTGTCTTCATTAAAGAAGCATCTAAAGCTCAGAAACGCCGTGGCTGCGCCAACAGCAGGTTCCCCCGACGGAGATCCCCAGGGAACAATGCATACATTTGGTACCTTAATACGCTTCGCTCAAAAGGTTACAAGGAGCCAGAAATGACTTGAATTCCGCGATATCCATAGTTCCTCACTGACTGAAAGCAGTTAGAAAAACCAGCATCGCCGCGCTCAAACTCTGGTGTTTATTGTGCGACATATTCCCTGAAATGTGGTGTGAATCAAGCGTCGACGATTGTGCCGCGTTATTTTCTTTGTGTTTGTACCGTTTACTCAAAAATCGTGTAAACATCTGATGCAGGGAAAACAAAGATGTGCTTTATATCGGGACCGGCAAAGTTAGCTACAAATTTTGTGACCAATTACTTTCTTTCCGGATTACTTCCCGTCCAGAACATTTACAAGTTTCGCCGATGCATAGTTTTAACTGACATGTGGAAGCTTTCCACTTTCGTACTTGTCTATAGCACTCCTCGACCTTTCGATCGGCGAATGATGTACCTGAACAAGATTTACAGCATATACAAAAAAAAAAAAAATGATTTTATTATTATGGACAATCTTAAGGACACGAAAGAATTTTATTTTCACTTAACACACCGCATTAAGCAACAATTTGTATGCCCTCGACAGGCTGTTTGTCGTTCCGTGGAGAGAGGCCGAGCTAGATGGGTCATACTCGAGACATTGCCCTCTCGACTTTTGTAATTTTAATTAAGCTTACTAAAGGTATATTTTCTAATATTAAGAATGTTGCCACAGTGTTAGCCTGTCTTCTGTAATTTCCAAGCAAAGTCCCCCTCCCCCCTCTCTCTCTCTTTCTCTCTCTCTCTCTCTCTCTCTCTCTCTCTCTCTCTCTATATATATATATATATATATATATATATATATATATATATCCATCCTCTACCTCTACCTCTCTCTCTCTTTCTCTCTCTCTCTCTCTCTCTCTCTCTCTCTCTCTATATATATATATATATATATATATATATATATATATATATATATATTTATATATATATATATATATATATATATATATATATATTTATATCCATCCATCCTCATTCTCTCTCTCTCTCTCTCTCTCTCTCTCTCTCTCTCTCTCTCTCTCTCTCTCTCGATATATAAACTAATATCAATGTGAAGGCTTTAGTGGCTCTCAAATGTGTTCAAATTCAATTCTTTTGTATTGACTGATTTGATCTACATCTACTCACGTGTGAATCGCGTGATTATTTTCCTACACACGAAAATTCGCGGTCGCCATTATTCCAAGCTCGGTATTATGGGTAAACAAAAATGGCGCGTCAAGGGGCGACAACTTGCCTGCATTATCGTTTCCTGCTGGAAAGTTCTTGCTTTGTTTTCCACGCGAGGGAAATGTTAGTTTCTTTTATTTCCATTAAAGGTTGTTAATTTCTCCCTTGTTAAATGTCTAGAGCGGGTTCTTTAGTGTAAAGACTTTCAGATATGTTATCAATGTGGTACATGTTGGTTATTGTAAATCAGAGGCGTCGTTTGTTCAAAGTATTCATTAACCCTTTGTATGGTACACGATACGCCAGGTGGCATGCATCTCCAGCAAAAAAGAAAATACGAGAAGCCACTTCAGAGTCACAATAATGGGAGCACCGGTTTCTCATATGGGTAGAAGTAGAAGAAGAAGAAAATGACCTTAACTTGATCTGATATACGTTGCAGAAATGGAATGCACTTTCACATGGGAAAGTGCACTTTAATTTTGGATGCACAAAGACATTCACACCGTCTCTTCTTGATGAAACTTTCTTGGGGATCAGGTCCTTTGCAGAACGTCGCTCTCATTACGATATGCAAATAAAATAAAACTGTCTCTTGCCATTTATACTGCCTCGTGCACCCTGATGCCCAGAGTGTCAGCAATATCCGGTATCCATCGTCGTGCAGGTGAACCACTGCCTCTTCTTCCAGGAACCATGCCTTCCTTCACCGTTCTCTCGAAGCCACTGTGACGTTTAGTATAGCCAACGTATTTTAGTTTCCGATACATCATACTGTTTATGAGTCAGGTTTCTTTGATGTTCAAGTCTTTTAAACTTTCAATATTTTTCTTCTTCTCAGTCCAAAATATTCTAAGAACGTTTGCATTTTCTCCTTCGGTGATTGCTGAAGAAGATGGTCAATGACTCACCTGCATATGTTGCCACAGCAAGGATAGTTGTTCTCAACTATTTGTGAGACTTCAGGATAATGCTTGCTCGGTTTCGAGAGGTAGGCGAAGTGCCTGGGGGTTCATAGGAAAAACTAATGGCCGTCGTTTGGTGCAGGAGAGCCTGGCATATGATACCACAACATCTAGCATAAGAATGGAGGTGGAGGCGATCACTGCGACTTTCCGCTGGATCGAGAACATGATACACACACACACATCGCGATTGTAACTGACTCAGAAAGCATGCTGAGGGAGGTGAGGACAGGCATGCTTCGTGCAGAGTGGCTTGCTTCACTTCGCAAGTCACGGGTGGCAAGTATCGCCTGGATCTTTTCTCCGGGGCATGCCTGTGGGCTGGGGAATAAACAGGCGGACAGATTGGCTGGCTCGGCAAATCTTGGTGGAGTATTGATGCATGACAAGGCAGACGTGGTTGCGGCCTTGTGAGAGCACGTGTATACCTCGGAGGAGCAACTGGATCATCATAGTCTGGCAAGAATGAGGCAGTGAGGAGTAACTTGGGGATCTGGCCGACGCTCGACGCTCAGAGAAAAGGCGAGACGGACATAAAATCAGATTGCTACTGGTACTATTGGTGTTGAAACTCTTCGCTGGCTGCTGAGGATGGGGACGGAGCGCCTATGGGAATGCCCCGAATGCTGTGATGTCGGTTCTTAGATCAATCAATCAATCAACCAACTACTGATGAAACTTATTCGTTAGAAATGCTGCGCAGTAATTTATGTATTTATTAGCGATATAGTAAAGGTGTTAAAAACGCAAGATAAATTAGTTCATGGTATCGAGATATAATTCCACATGGTTTGATCTCTCTCCACGGAGCCACTTTTGCAAACGAAAACGTCGCACAGATCACAAACTCCGTAGCGCTTGCGACAACACCCAGGGTCTCGGAAAAAAAATTGTACCCGTAATCCGAATGACGTACTCCGAAAATGAACCCACGAGATTCTGAGCTAGAGGCAGCCACTCTATAACCACACTACGTATAACCACACTCCACGTGCGGTGTGTGAGACAACACACAGCATTAAGAGACTATGGCGCAACACCAGCAAATAAATTAAAGTAATATTTAAATACATGCATCTTTTCTATGGCAACACATGGAGGTGAGCCATCGACCATTTCGAACGATTAAAGAAGAACCAGGCTTCTGAAATTATAAGTTGCAGAACAAATATAACATATAGTAAAATCTTGGGTTTCATCGATAATCCGTCCGAAAACAATCGGCGAAATCCGAAACCGACGACTATTTTTCGGCCCCAGACTTGTCCAAACTCGCACCTTCGCCGTGCCAAGTAACACTGTGTATGTCAGTGCGCCTCTTGAATTGTTTCAAAACATCGTCTGCTGGCCTTAAAATCAGTAAGTACACTAGCACTCGCCCCAAGCATTTTCTTAATGAGATCGGCATACAACCGTCTGGTTGTTTCACATATGATTGCTTAGGAAACAGAATCGCCATCTAACTATTTTTGATTTATCCAAATTTATAATAACTTTTCGACATCTTCAATTGTTTGCAATCTCTGTTTCGTTAGCACATTCATACCTTTTGCTACATTAGCCACCTTTATTCCTTCCTTTTCCGCCACAATGGAACTTAAAGTGGATCGCGACTTCCCGAACATGCGGCCAATCTCAGCAATCTTAATTCCTCTCTCGGATTTTATCATTAGCGAGTGATGCTTACACAACGAAAAACAACGCCAACCTGAGCAGAAAAACGAATGGGTCCCATGTTTCCCCGCGGAAATGAAAGCGAAGTCATGTGGACACGTTGAAGAAATCCGAGGCAAATCCGAGAAAACACAGACACAGTTTTAGCTGAAATAAAATCCACGAAAACATAAACCGGCGATAACCGAAAGCAACGAAAACCGAGGTTTTACTGTAATGGTGTGGACCAAGAAGAAGAAGCGCATCAGCACTCTGCAAGATCTGAACATAGAAGAAGAATGACTCTTTAAACAACGTCATGTCTCAGAAACTGAAATAAGTTGTTTGTATGTCTTGCTTACATTACAAAGCAATCATTTTCAGGCGTGCGCTCACACATATCAGTCCACCCATACTTTAGGATTCCGTTAGTACACACAGAAAGGAGCACAGAAAATGATTTTCGTTATTATCACCATCATACTTTGGCGCACGCATCATTGCTCTTTAACATTCGTCCACAATGCCCAACCCTTTACTGGCACCCACTCGTGCACTGTACGGACACGCACTGGGGCACTCCTACTTAGTTTTCACTCTTGGACCACCATCACATCCCCATTGCTTCCAGTTTCCCGTATCACCTTCCTCCCCCTTTTGTATGTACCACTTTTACTCATTTACATGGGAGCTTCAATAAACAGTCACCATCCTCTATCCCGGTCTCCATAACATCACAGACTCCCTATCTATGTAAGAGTATCAAGGTGAAACTCATGTTAGTATCACAGAGATAAGTACGACATTTTTGTTTCAAATGTTCATTTTCTCTTCATTGTTCTCCTATTTTCATCTTTTCATTCTTCTCATCCCGTTCTTATGCCTTAATGTAGTCACTGTAGGGTCTTCTCCGTAATTGTATGCTGTCATTTATATATGTATTTGTTTGCTGATGAAGGCTAGTCGCCGCAACGTCCTGTGTTTTTTGTAATTGTGTTCTGTAAAGCTGCATTACTTTGTGTTATTTTATACTGTAATCAGCGGGAGCGGGAGTCTCTGTGGCGAAGTGGTCAAGCCGTTTGATTTGTGCTCCGAAGGTTGTGGGTTCGATTCTGGGACGCGTCCTTCGGTTTACGAGTTAAATGTTTCGGAGACTCCTATGGGTCGTCGCTAAAAGCTACGGAGTTCGTGCTTTGTGCGACGCTTTCCGTGCTGCGGAAAGAGACCGAGCCATATGGGGATAAAACCCGGTGCAATGAAGTCGACCCTGTCGACTTTTAAGCGACTTTTTATACTGTATTAATTCTCAGCATGCGTTGGCTGTTTGTGATGTTTAGGCAATTTTTACATTCAGTAGTTTGTCATTTCATTCTGACATTCTTCATTCATTTCAACCTTTAAAATCAACGCACAGCGATCTGCTCTCAAAGTGCCGGCTCCGTGGCACAGGTTTTAAAGACGCAGTTCATAATCCCGTATACCCGCGTTCGAAACACAGCTGTGTTGGTATTTTATGAAATGGTATGGGTGCCGGTCGTTCAGAAAGTAATGGCAAACTACTGAACGTAAGCTTGCCCAGGAATCACGAGCAGCCAAGAAATGCTGAGGTTGACTGTTACGTCCTGTAAAGGACATGCTCTCAATATGCCTGCGGTTGATTTCGAAGCCTAGATACGGTTTATCGGGAAATTAAGAAACTGCTTTCAATGAACCCCAAGGTCACAGACGCCGACAACACTGAAATACTTTTGTTATTTTAAACGCCAGAGAAGATTGACAGTAACGTGGCCATCACATGACCTTGTTCCCGGACAACCTATCAACTGCCGGAGGAAGTTTTTGACACAGGAAATACAGTCACAAGTACTGATGAGCACTTACAAAAGCAACGTAAAAAAATTGTTGTTCATCGAAGTCAACTTGTTACTTCCTGATGGGCTGTCGTCATATTGAGGCTTCCGGGTTCGAATCCAGGCGTCTTTGTTGCTTCCAATTATTATAATTACTAGCGTGTTCTCAGAATCCTCAAAAATATTCTAAGTCTGGAGATAGAATTACCAACGTCCATTCATAGAACAAAATCCTTAACGGCATCACATATTAAATACCTCCTGAGTCTAAAGTCTAGGTAACTCCACCAGCCTTCTAACGATTGTCCTCAATTAGAGCAATTCACCAATGCCCCAACCCTGGATACGGCTCATGAAACCAGCATCTCAAGTGTATCACCTGACTCCGCTGCCAGCGTCCAAGGAAGACACCGAATGCCAGAAGCAGTTAATTTAAATCCCCGTGGGAAGATCTTATGTCTCATTATGAACGCTTCAATGAACCCCGTCCCCATTGAAAGTCTGACACAGCAAATAGAGCGGGAATATCTGGCAATAAAAGCTCCGCTCATCAGAGTCCGTCGTATTGTATGAGATTGATGGGTCTCAAACTGTTAGTTAGTTAGTCGCGGTTCCAACTTCACGGTGAAGAGTCGCTCCATAATGCTCCGTTCCTGTGCCAGCGAATATTAGACAAATTGCTCCTCACTGCCCCATGTAAACAGTGGAACAGACAGGAGTTTCGATGGTTCTCAAACTGGGTTGGCCACTACATCTAGTACGGCACGGCGGGGTTGCAGGTAAACAAGTAAAGGGCACTTTCCTCCTTTAGGCGTTTTGCGTATATTGTGCTAGCTCCAAGGTTTTATAGACTAGTCAGTACTCTATGGGTCATGTGGTCAATATCACACCGACCCCTTTACTTCCAAGGTCATCTCCGAAAACCCATGTAGGTTGGGTAGACCCGGGAATCCAAGTAATTTAAAATCCAAATTCCCGTCTCGGTAAGGATTGGATCATATGATCACGGACCGGCACGACGAGAGTTACATCGCTAACGCAGCGCCCAAGTTTGATGTCGTATTATAGAATATTGCCGGCTGTGTGGCGCAGGGTTTACTGACGCAGTTCATAATCTTGCGTTCGAAACACAGCTGCGGGTGATTTGGCAACAGACCGCCTTGCTTTGGTTTTTATAAAAAAGGGTATGAGTGCCGGTCGTTCAGAAAGCAATGACAAACTTCTGAACTTGAACTTGCCAAGAAATCCCAAACAGTCAAAGAATGCTGGTGTTGACTGCGACGTCCTGTAAAAATTATGCAACTAAATTAACTAACTAGCATAAAAAAGTCGCTTAAAAGTCGACAAGGTCGACTTCATCGCACCGGGTTTTATCCCATATTTCTCGGTCTCTTTCCGCAGCGCGGAAAGCGTCGCACAAAGCACGAACTCCGTAGCTTTTAGCGACGACCCACAGGAGTCTCCGAAACATTTAACTCGTAAACCGAAGGGTGCTGCCCGGAATCGAACCCACAACCTTCGGAGCACGAGTCAAACGTCTTGACCACTTCGCCACAGAGAGACTTTAAAGCAGTCCATGAGATGTCTCAATTTTTGTAAGGAAATCAGTAGCAGGTGGCGGAAATATTAAACTCACTTAACGGTTTCGACATATCTCACACACACACACACACACACACACACACGCACACACACGCACACACACACGCACACGCACGCGCACGCACACGCACACGCACACACACGCACACACACACACACGCACACACACACACACACGCACACACACACACACACACACGCACACACACACGCACACACACGCACGCGCACGCACACGCACACACACGCACACACACACACACGCACACGCACACTCACACGCTCGAATACACACACACACGCATGCACGCACACACACGCATACACACACACATTATATATATATATATATATTGACTTGGGTTGTTTCAGGATTCGAGGTTTGAAGAATTAGCACAACCCATTACTGGCAACGCTGATCATATTCCGGCACGAAGCTTGAGTCTTATCCACGGCAGATTCTAAGCACTGGACTCGAGTTTCGCTCTCGCTTGATCTCGTCAGTAGTGATCGAATGATCATACTAGAATGCCACAACGTCATCCATTGTAGGCTATAGCTCAAAGTTTGCCCGATCGCTGGTAGGAAGGAGTCTGTCCCACTACTAGACGCGTCCACCGGGTGGTGGATGGTAGAGTGACCTTCAGATATTTTGTCTAGAGGCCAGCTGCTAATATGTCGAATAAGCAGCCTTCGACCAACACAGGCGGTGGTCCCAGTGAGAGGATGCGAGTTAGTTTGTGGAGCAGCTATCTCTGTAACATGTCTCAAAACTCTATGACATGGCCATCGGCGGGTAAGAGGAGCCATATATACCCCCTCCCTCTTTATCCTGCTGCCTTGAAGGGCCTGTCTCTGAGACAAAGGCTAGTTGAGTCAACCGTACACAAACCTGCGGAATGTTAGGGGAAACAACCGCTGTATTCCCCCCCCCCCCTCTCCCCCCCCCCCCTTTCCGCCCCAAGACAATCATGCCTCTAAACAAAATTGATAGAAATATTTTAAAAAACTGTCATTTACTGCCAATATAGTACCTTACGGTGTATGGAAGAGGGGTCTTTGAGCCTAAGGAATTAAGGCCGCCTGGCTAGTGCAGTCGCCGCGAACTATGCAGGTTAAGATTTTCTTTTTGCCCCCGTCAGAAAAAAAATCCCACACCTTCCCGAGGATTCGAACCCGGGTTTCCTGAAGGAGAATCCAGCGTTCTAGCCACTCGGCCAGCCGCTCCTCAATGATAAAACTATGATGTGCATATTCGCAGGACACTTAAAAAGAGCTATAGAGGTACAAACAGATCTGTACTTACGCTTCATAGACTACACAAAAGCATTTGACAATCTGAAACATGAGGAAATAATACAATTATTAAAACAACTGAACATTGACGACAAAGACCTACACATAATAAAGAACATATATTGGCAGTAAACATTAGCCATAAGAATCAACAACCTGATAGAAACTTGTCAGTGTATAATGAAGGGCGTCAATGTTGTATTAAGTCACCTGATATGTTCTCATTGTACAGTGAACATATAACGAGATCTACAGAAAATATGTCAGATATACTAATTGGTGGACATAAT
This sequence comes from Cepaea hortensis, assembly GCA_963921405.1. Taxonomy (NCBI): domain Eukaryota; kingdom Metazoa; phylum Mollusca; class Gastropoda; order Stylommatophora; family Helicidae; genus Cepaea; species Cepaea hortensis. Next base: position 142,428,552 of record OY992878.1, read on the forward strand.
ATATCTAACTTACGTTATGCTGATGACACCGTCTTGATAGCAACAAGGTAGAAGGAACTATGTGTAGGAACTATGAGTATATAGCGCTCCTCTTATCCGCCGATGGTCATGTCATAGAGTTTTGAAGCATTTTATAGAGATAGCTGCCCCACAAACTAACTCACATCCTCTCACTGGGACCACCATTATCTCCGGCGCCGTTCAACGCCTACACTGTGAGAATCACCAACGAGAAAATCATAGGACCGGGGAGGACATTGTAGTATGCAGACGATGATTTAGTGTATCGTCAGGGTAAGGATAGAGATCAGGTTGCTGTGGAACTACAAACCGAACTCAATCGCATAAGCACTTGGTGTGTTGAAGCTGGGGCAATGGTCAACACAACAAAGGCAACAGTGACATGGTTTTCTTTGAATAACCATATTGTCAACACTCTAACGTCAGCTGTAAATCTGGGTTCAGAGACGGTGGAAAGAACGCAGGCAATGAATAATCTGGGGATACGATTTGATCGAAGCCTAGCTTATACTGAGCACGTAGGCCGGGTGATAACAAACGCCAAGCGGGGCTTGGCTGCGATGCCGTAGATGGAGGCGGCAAACTGTGAGCAGCGCCATCTATGTCTTCTTTACGAGGGTCTGGTCCGTTCTGATTTGGAGTATGCGATGGAGATCTTGACTCTCAGCCATAAGCAGACAGAAAGGATGGAAAGGATATAGAACGAAGCTATGTGCATTATCCTTGGATGTACAAGAGATACAGCATGCAGGGCGATGCGCTACCTTCTTGATTTTCCAAACATGAGGGACAGAATACAAATTTGCCAAGCACATGCCTATCTCAGATTTAACGGAAACACACAACATCCACTGCATAGCGAAATTAAGAAGGTAAAGGGCAGAATGTTAAAAAGAGGAAAGTCGTGGATGGGTCAAGTCGAAAACATTCTTCAGCAGGTGTGTTCACTTGAGGAATGTGAACCTGGAGAGGAGTGGGTACAAGTGCCAACATAGTTCTGTACATCCTTTTCAGTGTGTATCCAACTAGACAGGAAATGCAGACAAGAAAATACAATTGCTTTGGAGGCGGAAGTACAGGCTCTGATCCTCGAGAATTCTTTAGAGGATGATGCTGTCATTTACACGGATGGGTCGGTCGTCTGAGGAGTGAGAAGTTCATCGGCCTTTACGGCTCAGGCCGGAGGGAAAGTTGTGAAGGAAGAGTCTGGCGCTTTTGCTTTGACCACAAGTAGCTTGACTATGGAAGTCATGGCAGTAAGTAAAGCAATAACATCATGGCTCGAGACACACACATTCAATCAGACATGTGTCCTTAGTGACTCAATGAGTATGCTCAGGAGGATAGAGAAGGGATGAGTCAGAAGAGAGTGGCAGCTGTCTATGGAGCGGTTTCGGCTGGCAAAGATTAATTTAATTTTCGTGCCAGG
>OY992878.1:142432501-142457501 GCA_963921405.1 Cepaea hortensis
TTGCTATTACGTCCCTTGAAAGAAATAATGCTTATGAAGATGATGATGATATTGTTGTTTTTTTTAAAGTTGCATATCCTTTACAGGACGTTGCAGTCAACACCAGCATTTTTCAGCTATTGTTGATGTTCTTGGCAAGATTACGCTCAGTAGTTTGCCATTGCTTTCTGAGCGACCGGCTCAATACCCCCGTCAGTAACCAACGGGACGCGATCTGCTGCCGAATCTCGCGCAGCAGTGTTCCTCACGTGGATATACTGGATTACTGAGAAATTCGTTAACCTCTTCGTCAGGGAGCCCGGCATGATAATGATAGTAATATGTAATAATTTTTTTCTTTTTTATATGTTGCATATCCCTTGCAGGACGTTACTGTCAACACCAGCATTTTTCAGCTGCTGTTGATATGCTAGGCAAATTTTACGTTCAGTAGTTTGCCATTGCTTTCAGAACGACAGGCTCCCATACCAAGACTAATAACACAACGCAACACGATCTGCTGCACAAATCGGTCGCGGTTGCGTTTCGAACGCTGGTAAGTGGCTCACGAACCGAAATAATAATAATAATACTAATATTTAATAATAATAATAATAATAATAATAATAATAATAATAATAATAATAATAATAATAATAATAATAATAAATCCAGTAGCATGTCTTTTGCAGCACCTCGCTCCCATAACAACCTTCCGGAAAACTTCTCGGTCACAAGCAAGATGTCCCCCGTCCGATACACCCATCTGGAGATCATCCGCCACGTACTAAACCCATCTTCTCTTTGGCCTTCCTCTTCCTCTCTTCCCAGGCATATACCCCTCCATTATTGTTCTATCCAAACTTTCATGACGTTTCGAGTGACCAAAATATTTAAATTATCTTTGTGTTATCGTCTTTAGTAACTAACCTTCTTCAAAATTCAGATCTTTTCGTATGGTTACATTTGTTCTTTTCGGTATCCAAGATATTCTTAGAGCCCATCTATAACATTTATATTCAAAGGCATTTATCCGCTGTGCAGCTTGTTTAGTAAGTGTCTATGTCTTACAGGCTTGTGTTTCAATGGGAAAGAGGCATGACCTTAAAAATATAATCTTTGTAGGTTTATCTGTCCCAAGCCAAAATCTATTCTGTTATTTAGTTTCCGAAGAGCAATAGATATTCGTCTTTTAATTTCTTTCACTGTGTCACCATTGTTGGTAATCAAAGACCCAAGATATTCTAAATTGTTCATCACCTACAATTTTTCACATTAACATATATTTCAGTCACCATATTAGTTTTATCTGTATAATGATGATGATGATGATGATGATGATGATGATGATAATAATAATAATAATAATAATAATATAAGAGAGAAATTGCGTGTTCATTAGCACATTCTAGCCAGCATCAACAAGTTCCCGTAGTTTGTTTATTGTATAAATATCAGTATCAATACAATCATTTAACGGCCTTACCCTTACCTAACCCACGATTGCTCAAGGTGCTGCAGGAAAAATCATATCTCCGAGTGGCTGCAGGCTCGGAGCACCCCCTGCATGAAGCCCTGAACACAGTTAAAGGCCACAGGATGATCAGAGAAAAATCAGGGATAGCTTTGACAGAGGGCACAATCAGCGAAGTTAGCTTGCCTGATAATATTAGGAGAGGAGAGGAGCGGGTCAGAATGCCAGTGGAAAAGTCAGACCTGTGCAGGGTCATAATAGCATGGATCGGAATGCAGCGATTGGCTGGCAGGCTGCACACTGAATGGCAGGTGCAACAATTGATCCACGACAATTCTCCACCATGCGATTATCCACCACCCATCCACGCGGATGGGTCTGTGCTAAGAGGTAAAATAAAAGTGCTTGAGAATTTGTTGCGAAGGTTGGTGGACGGCGCTTGGTGCAGGAGAGCCTGGCATATTGTCACAAAATAAAACCTTGCGTTTACTCAGTTGATTATTATAGAGGCTTTCTGATTAAACGGACTATCCGCCAGCGACAATTATTTTAACTAACAGAAAAAACAAATCGGATGTCAAAATCCCAGGACAATATTTGTAGCTGCACGTGTACATCTGGTCGACGGATTGGGAACACTCGGTGGTGAGGGAGACGGATCCCTGCATCGCTTTGACAGTTTATCAACAGGTCGGATTGAAAGCGGAAGTACTCAGCTCGGAAGTAAACAGTCCGTCTGTCATGTAGAATTTCCCGACATAAAACGGAAGGATGGCTGGGATTGTCACCCCTCGACAGCAGATTGGCAGTTTGTTGTGGAAACTGTTGTTGGGATCATAGAGTAACTCGCTGGCTTGTTGGGGAGGTCAAAACAAGTGATGACAGCTTTGACGGTGACTAGGCCAGGGGGAAGGGATTCTTGACAGTGGATGATATGCCCAAATAACACCTGCAGGACATCAATACTGTCACGTGACCAATTTTAGGTTTTGCCATAAACCATGATTGAAGATGGGGAGTTGACCAAAACCGTGGATTATGATGGACGTGTTTTTGGGAGAGCTCTACAGTGTTAGATTAATTGAATATTAACTAGCATGTGTCGTTATGGCAAAGTGTAGTAGCCATCCCGGAATGAGGCGGTTTTGCCTAAGGTTCCTCTGGGTTGAATGAAGAACCCGGAACCAATAAATATCCGATCCCGGATAAATTATGATGTAGAGAGATGGGCCAACAACTTTCGCAACGGAAGAAGTTAATACACCTTGCTCAGTGGAGCCTAATGGTATATGTATCCTACATGAGTGAATACCAATCGTTAACACACCTGAAGTGATGGATGTTCAGCCCATGGGGAACTAGATCAGTAGGAACTGATGTTCCCATTAGATGAAACCAAACCTTGAAGTGTAGTTGTTCCACGTATCAAGGAAATCAGAACTTTCAGACTATATCTAATGAATAAAGCAAGCCATTTTTGTCTATATACATTGACTGTTTAAGAGTGAAAATACAGAACTAATAGGAACCGTTGTGTTAGGAACAATAATAGTATTTTCCACGGATTATATATTTACATGGGATTCAGATCTCATGGTCATCAGAGCTTCTGGAGGAGGACATGTCTGGAGAGAAGGATACGACTTTGGTGAGGTCTATTGTACTGACTCGTGTGATGTCGTGTAATCCTTGCCATGATGTGTACACTATGATCCTGAACTTTGAGGGCTGACATATACATTTATGTTATAATACACGACACACATTTTTCTTCGCATACACGTCTCATATACGTTACACTTTTCTTTTAATAAATTCATATTTATTAATTTTTAGAAGCAAGAGTTGTTGAGTATGTTGCGTTGGGGAAGTATGAGAGGGGGCATAGTACGACAGTGAGAGAGTGATAGGAAAAGGTGTCCACAGGCTGATGGAGTGTGTTGGACGGAAGCTGGTGGATTCTCCAGGATATTGATAGGAAAGAAAAATATTATAATGTGGGTGTTGACTCTCCTCACTCCAGGGACGACACATTAAAGGAGGACACGACATTATTGGGGGATCGATAACGGGATCTTTGGACAGCAGGATCCCTCGTAAACGGAATCTTTGGACAGCGGGATCTCTCGTAAACGTGATCCTTGGACAGCGAGATCTCCTGCAAGTGGGATCCTTTGACAGTTGGATCTTCTGACAATGGGGTCTTTTGACACGGGATCCTTAGTTATAAGAGGGAGATATCATATTGGAGAATCCAGCTAGAGTGAATGTGGATATGGGTTAGGACTAATATCTTACCTGTTCACACTTCACACGTCTGCATAGGTCTGTGGTCCTGATTCTACTCTTTTCACTGAGTGAATGTGCTGTGTGTGGTAATATCTAGATTTATAGTACTTGGTCATATATCTGTATAGTAATTTGCAGTTATATTGTACTCGACCTGCTAGCTTACCTCTCTGTATAATGGCCACCCCTAAACTAAGCACAGCTGAATTAAGGGCAAAGGGGGAAGACATGGGATTGTCGGGTTCTGCTCTAACGGATTACATACAGGAAGTGGAGAGAGAGTATCGTCAAGCAGAAAGGGAAGATCGAAAGGCCGAGTTGGAATTGAGAAGGATGGAGTTGGAACAAGAAGCTAGGAAATTGAAAGCTGAGCAAGCAGCTAAGAAATTTGAAGCTGAGCAAGCAGCTAAGAAATTGGAAGCTGAGCAAGCAGCTAAGAAATTTGAAGCTGAGCAAGCAGCTAGGAAACTGGAAGCTGAACAAGAAGCTCAGAAAAGGGAGCACGAGTACCGGATGAGGGAACTCGTGTTGAAGAGTCAATCTAATGGAGAAACTGAGGGAGCAGTTGGAGGTTCCTCCATCCCAGGCTCAACACCAGTAGGTGGACATGGGTACCATGCCATGAAGTTTCCATTAGCGGTCTACGAGGAGGACAAAGAGAAGATTGACCAGTACCTTCAACGCTTCGAGGCAATGTCTGTTGCTATGGGTTTGGAGCGTAACAAATGGAATCTCAAGCTATCCCAGGAATTACGCGGGACAGGCTACGAGGTTTATTCTCGCCTGCCACCAGGACATGAAAACAATTACGACGAATTAAAGACGGCTCTGCTGAAACGATTCGAGGTTACGTCACATACCTACCGGAAAAAATTTCGAGCAGCGAAACAAGAACCGGGGGAGTTGTTTGCCGCCTACAGTTTGCGTCTAAAATCTTATCTCCATAAGTGGATGGATTTGGCTGGGTTCGCACATGACTATGAGAGTCTGGAAGAACTCATGGTGGTCGACCAGCTGAAGAAGCAAATGTCTAAACCTCTCAGGACGTTCCTTGGAGAACAAGGAGCGGAACGTATTGACCTCGTGAAAAAATTAGCAGAACGGTTCATCGAGGTACATGGGGAGGCAGGGGAAAACCTTTCCAACAACTCCAAAAGTCAAGAGAAACATGACAAGAAGAAAGCCAAAAACTCAGGAACAAAAAAGTGGGAACCTTATGTGCAAAAATCAGATGATAGTTCAGAGAAGAAGAAGGAGGGAAGCAAGAGCACTTCAAGCTCTACACCAAAACGACCGTGGTCGGAGAAGTGGTGTGCAATTTGTAAGTCACCCTCTCACAATACGAGGGATTGCAAATCGAAGGCTAAGAACCCTCACTTCGCAGCATGTCAAGTGACTTCCAAGGAGGTTGTCACGGAAAATGCCAAGGTCAACCAGGAAGCTCGCCACCAGGAGAGCTCACTCAAGTCCGGCACTAGAAAATCTAGGACAGGGAAATGGTGCAACCAATGCAAGTCAAACACGCACAATGCTATTGACTGCAGGGGAAAGTCAGGAGACACTCAATTCGTCGTTTGCCCCGGGAAACCTAAGGTGGAGCCCACCGAATAGGTCGAGGCCGAGGAAGAGACTCCAGACCAGGAAAAACCACCTGTAGTGGGATTGGTAGAGGTTAACGGTCGTCAAGTGGTGTGTTTATACGACACAGGACTGGACGGTGAGGCCGTGATTTCTGCGGATCTGGTACATCCAGAACAATTCACAGGTGAGACCATGGAGATACAGCCTGCACAGAAGAGTGCTGTGGCCATGAAGTTGCCCATTGCTAATGTGGAGATTCGGTCAAGGTATGTCATCGGCACCATCAAGGCCGCTGTATTGACCGATCCCATTTTCCCCCTAATCCTCGGTTGCCGGTATGTCTTTCTGGGAATGCCCTGGGAGCCAATCCATATGGGAGCAATGCAGACTCGCTCTCAGACGAGAACGGAAGAGGCAGAAGCAATTGTGACTAACCCAATGCCGGGGGAGCTACGAACTGCCCAGAGTGAGGATGATACTTTACGTCCTTGCTACAGAACGCTGCAGAAAAGTGCTGATCCACCAGGACGGGGGCAGTACTACATGAAGATTAGGATACTCTACAGGAGAGCAGGAAGGGGAGACAACCTATACGGTCAGTTGGTCGTCCCGAAAGATCACCGGTCCCAGATTCTTCATATGGGGCATACCATCTCCTTTAGTGGACACATGGGTATTGCCGCCACCATGCAGCGGATTTCCTGCCATTACTATTGGCCGGGAATGACGGATGATGTGCGTCGGTATGTGAAGTCATGCCCTGAGTGCCAGAGGGTGGCACCGAAACACTGGACAGCACCGGTGGTGTTGGGTGAGATGCCCATCATGAACTCTCCTTTCGAGAGGGTAGCCATCGATATCGTGGGTCCACTTCCCAGGTCTAGGAAGAGGAACATGTATATACTCACAATGGTGGATTGCTGTACCATGTGGGGTGAGGCCATACCGTTGACCACGATTGACTCGAAAAGAGTGGCGGACGCACTGATGGAGGCCTTTACCAGATTAGGCTTTCCGGATCAAATTCTGACATACAATGGGTCTCAGTTTTGTGGAAAACTCATGGAGGAGGTATTTAGGGTGTTCCATTCAAACCACATACATACCAGCCCTTACCACCCTCAAGCCAATGGACAAGTAGAGCGTTTCAACGGCACGTTGATAACAATGCTCAGGAAACTAGCGCAGGAAAAACCTGATAGGTGGGATGAATATATCCCAGCGGCCCTTTTTTTCTATCGGGAAGTTCCTCGTGGCTCAACAGGACTACCACCCGCTACGTTGCTGTTTGGTCGTCCAATCAAAGGACCGTTGGAAGCCATGTTGAGGAGTTGGACTGAAGAGGGGAGTCAGAAGAAGTGATCTCATCCTACAAATATGTGGAGGAACTGAAAGAAAAACTTCACAAGGGATGGACTCTGGCAAATCAAAACTTGAAAAAGGCCAGGAAAAGACATGCGGATTACTACAACCGTAGGTCTAAAGACAGATCTCTAGAGATGGGAGACAAAGTCTTGTTGCTACTCCCAACGGGAAACAACAAACTGGAGATAGGTTGGCAAGGACCATTTCCCGTGGAAAGGGTGATATCCAGAACCAACTATCAGATTCGGATCCGGGGAATGTCGAAGATTTTCCATATCAATTTCTTGCGGAAATACGAAGAGAGACCAGGAGACAAGGCAGCGCACCTCATGGCAATGGCAGTTGCAGTGGAGACTGAAGTGGGAACCAGCGAGGGCATGGAATATCCCTTGGTACACCAGGAAACCTATATGGATGTGCAAGTGAACCCTGATCTGACCTCCCAGGAGAGGGAAAGGATAACCCAGGTTCTCAAGTCTCATAAGGAGATACTGACTGATAAACCAGGACGAACGAGGTTGATTGAGTGCGAGATGACTTTGACCACACAGGAGCCTGTTCGTCAAAAGGTTTATCCAGTGCCATTCTCTAAAGAAAAGGCCCTGGAGGAGGAAATACAGAAACTGCTGGAGGATGACGTGATTGCACCATCCACATCCCCATACAATGCAGGGGTAGTTTTGTTACGGAAACTAAGTGGAGAACACCGGTTGTGTATAGACTACCGACTTCTGAACAGTCACACACAATTCCAGGTGGAACCTTTGCCGAATCCAACTCAGTTATTCGCTAGGCTCCATAAGGCTCGGTACTTTTCAAAGGTGGATCTGAGTCGGGGGTACTATCAGATACCAGTCAAACCGGAGATTCGAATACTGTTGGCTTTCAGTACACCCAGTGGACACTACGAATTCAAGGTCATGCCCTTTGGACTCAGCAATGCACCTAGTGTGTTTACACGCATGATGAGGACTTTACTTGATCCTTTACAGGATCCATCTATCATCTCATTCATGGATGATATTCTGATTTCCAGTGACAGCTTGGATGACCACTTACAATCCTTGGAGAGAGTGTTTAATAGACTCAAGGAAACAGGGCTTACTGCTCGTCCAACCAAGTGCATGATTGGTTACCAAACTCTGGAATTTCTAGGCCACACTATCACTCCAGGACAGATTGTCCCAGAAGAGAAGAACCTGGAGAAAATCAGAAATGCACCTAGGCCAAAAACGAAGAAGGATGTGCGATCTTTTCTCTCGTTGTGTGGGTTCTACCACAAATTTATCCCACATTTCACTGAACTGAGAGCTCCATTGACGGAAACCTTGAAAAAGGGATTCCCGGACCAAATCATTTGGACACCAGAATGTGAGAATGCCTATAGCCAGTTAAAGGAGGCCTTGGTCAGCAAACGTGTATTACAGCTCCCTGACCTTTCCAAACCATTTGTGTTGAGAACGGATGCGAGTGCGATTGGGATTGGGGCAGCTTTGTTACAGGAAGGAAAAGACGATGCTTCGGTTTTGAAACCGGTAGCATACGCAAGTAAGAAACTTCTACAGGCGGAGAGGAATTATTCAACCGTCGAAAGAGAGTGCTTGTCCCTCGTATAGGCAGTGCAAAAATTCCAGCCATATTTGTATGGAGTTAAGTTTCGAGTCCAGTCGGATCATCAGCCCTTGATGTTCCTGGCTACTTCTCAGAAGCTCAACGCCCGTTTGATGCGGTGGTCGTTGTTACTTCAACCCTATAACTTCACAGTGGAGTACATTCCTGGGAAGGAAAATGTTGGAGCGGATTTCTTGTCAAGACACCCAGCTCCTGAAGAAGAAGAATGAATCATCTGGATTAAACTCACGGTGGAGAAGAGTGAGATGGACTACTCTCTTAAGAGTCACAAAATAAAACCTTGCGTTTACCCAGTTGATTATTATAGAGGCTTTCTGATTAAACGGACTATCCGCCAGCGACAACTATTTTAACTAACAGAAAAAACAAATCGGATGTCAAAATCCCAGGACAATATTTGTAGCTGCACGTGTACATCTGGCCGACGGATTGGGAACACTCGGTGGTGAGGGAGACGGATCCCTGCATCGCTTTGACAGTTTATCAACAGGTCGGATTGAAAGCGGAAGTACTCAGCTCGGAAGTAAACAGTCCGTCTGTCATGTAGAATTTCCCGACATAAAACGGAAGGATGGCTGGGATTGTCACCCCTCGACAGCAGATTGGCAGTTTGTTGTGGAAACTGTTGTTGGGATCATACAGTAACTCGCTGGCTTGTTGGGGAGGTCAAAACAAGTGATGATAGCTTTGACGGTGACTAGGCCAGGGGGAAGGGATTCTTGACAGTGGATGATATGCCCAAATAACACCTGCAGGACATCAATACCGTCACGTGACCAATTTTAGGTTTTGCCATAAACCATGATTGAAGATGGGGAGTTGACCAAAACCGTGGATTATGATGGACGTGTTTGTAGGAGAGCTCTACAGTGTTAGATTAATTGAATATTAACTAGCATGTGTCGTTATGGCAAAGTGTAGTAGCCATCCCGGAATGAGGCGGTTTTGCCTAAGGTTCCTCTGGTTGGAATGAAGAACCCGGAACCAATAAATATCCGATCCCGGATAAATTATGATGTAGAGAGATGGGCCAACCACTTTCGCAACGGAAGAAGTTAATACACCTTGCTCGGTGGAGCCTAATGGTATATGTATCCTACATAAGTGAATACCAATCGTTAACACACCTGAAGTGATGGATGTTCAGCCCATGGGGAACTAGATCAGTAGGAACTGATGTTCCCATTAGATGAAACCAAACCTTGAAGTGTAGTTGTTCCACGTATCAAGGAAATCAGAACTTTCAGACTATATCTAGTGAATAAAGCAAGCCATTTTTGTCTAGATACATTGACTGTTTAAGAGTGAAAATACAGAACTAATAGGAACCGTTGTGTTAGGAACAATAATAGTATTTTCCACGGATTATATATTTACATGGGATTCAGATCTCATGGTCATCAGAGCTTCTGGAGGAGGACATGTCTGGAGAGAAGGATACGACTTCGGTGAGGTCTATTGTACTGACTCGTGTGATGTCGTGTAATCCTTGCCATGATGTGTACACTATGATCCTGAACTTTGAGGGCTGACATATACATTTATGTTATAATACACGACACACATTTTTCTTCGCATACACGTCTCATATACGTTACACTTTTCTTTTAATAAATTAATCTTTATTAATTTTTAGAAGCAAGAGTTGTTGAGTATGTTGCGTTGGGGAAGTATGAGAGGGGGCATAGTACGACAGTGAGAGAGTGATAGGAAAAGGTGTCCACAGGCTGATGGAGTGTGTTGGACGGAAGCTGGTGGATTCTCCAGGATATTGATAGGAAAGAAACATATTATAATGTGGGTGTTGACTCTCCTCACTCCAGGGACGATACTTTAAAGGAGGACACGACACATATGATACCACAAAAACTGGTCTGAGAATGGAATCAGAGGCAGTCACAGCGGCGTTCAGCTAGCCGGAGGACAAACCGCTGTAAGTTCGGATGACGACGGAATACGCATGGGAATGCCCACGGTGCTGTGATGTCGATTATTAGCTCAACTCAACTCAGCTCACTTAACAATAAATTAACACTAATACAACATTTGGAAATATTCCTGCGACTCAGTATCTGATACTTTCTGAACTCAATCAGATCCCTCAACCGCTGCCTTATCAGTACCGATCTGAGGTGTTAAAAAGGAAGTAAAGTAAAGGAATGTTTTACACTTACTAAGGCGCTTCGGGCACTCGATGCTTGACCCATACCTGTAACGACCAATCGTCAACAGCGAGTGATGTGGTCAGTATCAAGCCGGTCCGCTTTACTTACCATGACTGAATTGGTTCCCATCTTAGCCTGGGTCGACCAGGGGGGAATAGGTCATTTTGTCAAATCCAAATCCGCCCCGCTGCTTATTGAACCCATGACTACACGGTCGACAGGCAAGTGTCGAGTCACGGCGCTGTCTCTGCAGCTTGATTAGAGCTGAAGTAACAAGGAAACACCAGGCGTCGACCGGTCTTGCTTGCTTGCTCAAGAGACGAATGGCCCCGTTCAACTATCGACTGTACTGAATTGGTTGTATTTGGGACCCTTATCCTTCTCAATCTTCTGCTGAACTTGCTTCAGTTCGTCCAGGATGCGCTGAACGGCTGTTGTCTGTGTTTCTTGTGTCATGTCTTTTTCTTCCTCCATGCTGTGGAACTTTGATCTCAGGTCCTTCTGTTGGCTTTCCAGTTGCGATTTGTCGCTTTTTGTGTGTCGATTGGTGGTCTCGTACTGCCTCCTAGCCTCTTTATATGATAGGTTGGATTTGATGACGATCTTCATGGCTTCTTTGCTATCTTGGTGGCAGGAGCAGCCGAGGTACCTGGCGCCATGGTTCCGAGGCAGTTGGCGCACTTTCTGTTAGTGCTTCCTGGAGTTCTTGTTGATCTTTGCATGCTGGCACTGACTGTATGGATGGGGTCCAGAGCAGTATCTGCATACCTCCGCCTCACTCTTGCAGGTGGTACGGGTGTGCCAAAATTTCTGGCACTTAGAGCACTGCAGCACTCTCGGTATTAGGTGCTCTGGAACTTGGTCTCTCTTGTCTCATCTAATGAATTGAGGGATCACTCGGTCCTCTGATGTTACAATGACGACTGTGGAGGGGATGTTATTCTTGCCTATGATTCTCTCAGCACTGGTGATTTCGAGTTTCCTGTTCTCACTTGTCAGCATCTCCCTGATGTGGTCGTTGTTGAGATGGGTCTTGACTCGTTTGATGACCCATCGTTTCATCATGCGGTGTCGGGTGGCTTCTACTGTGATGCCGTGGGGTAGCTTGATGTCGGCTTTCTCATTTTGTGACATCTTCTGCACTAGTGCGGTGGCCTTGGAGTTCTTGTTGATGGAGACCACTATTCCATCAGGCGTCTTGCATAGCTGGGTGACGCTGTGTCTTCCCAGCTCGTTCTCTAACAGACTGAGTATCTTGTCTGTTGATAGCGCCAACAGTCTAGCCTCCCCACACTTGTTTGTTTCAGCAGGATTTTGCCGTTGAAGTTCGCTATTGTGGTTTCCGCCGATGTGGAGGTATTTTGTGAGCTGCTTGGCTACTTCTCAATACTGCTGTTGTGGACTTCTCCGCTGCTGCTGGCTTCAATTGTAATTGATGTAATCTTTGGTGTCGGAACAGTGACAGGAGCGGCTTCTTCTGGTGTAGGAGTGGTAGCTTTCTTAAATGTTGCTTGAGGTTTTGTGGCTTTGCTGTAACTCGCATGCAAATTCTCTTCTTGAATCCTCTTGATGGTCTTTGCGGTTTCCACACTGCTCATCTTGAATGTCGGGTGTCTACTGAAGTTATTCTTGTCACATGCCATTTTCTACCACGTGTCAGGTTTAAGTTTAAGATTAAGTGACTTGTTCTCAAAAGTGCGTCGAGTCGACTGATGAAAAAACGACCGGTCTGGTAAATGTGGCTTATGAATGCTGCATCGGGCAAGGGAGGTAGAGACTGCACTGCTGTTACCTGCGGTCATATGATTGTAATCTCATCGAGGCACAGCTATTGTGTAAGGCTATCAGGTCGACTCAGCCCTTACCCCAGGAAATGTTTTGGAAAGCATAGGGTGATCACATCATCCATCGAATACAGATCAGTGTATAAAAATATGGGGCTCGGAAAAGGGAATTTTAATTTTACTTTTCCTAATGCATTCACGCCGGTCTCTCTGGCCGAGGGGGTTACAACACTTTCTCCGTAATCCCGTTTATCACGCAGAGTCTCGTAGCGGGCGAGAACTGGGAGCGGTTCGTCCCCCGCTGGTGACTTGCAGGATAACTGAGCCGGCCGCTCAGAAAGCAATGGCAAACTACTGAGCGTAATCTTGCCAAGCAATCAGCAGACAGCTGAAAGATGCTGCTGTTGACAGCTAAGTCCTGTAAAAGGATATGCGAAATAAAAAAAAAATGCATTCACTCTGTGACTTGTTGTGTATTCATTCCCCAGTAAAGATCAATGTGCTAGTGCATTCGGGAGTGCATACTAGTGCATAGTAGTGCACGGGAGTCTCCGTGGCGAAGTGGTCAAGCCGTCTGACTCGGGCTCCGAAGGTTGTGGGTTCGATTCCGGGCCCCGTCCTTAGGTTCACAAGTGCATTTTTTCGGAGAATCCTGAGGATTATCGCTGGAGCTACGGAGTTAGTGCTTTGTGCGACGATTTCCGAGCTGCGAAAAGAGACTGAGCCATATGAGATAAAAACCAGGTGCAATGAAGTCGACCCTGTCAACTTTTAAGCGACTTTCAAGCGACTTTAAGTGCATTCTGATGCAGCAGAATGGGAGCCTGTGTCCTCCATTTCTGATTGCATCATTTTAATGCCGAAATAAATGAACGTTTTCTTGCAAAACTGCCGACATTTTGAAATAAAATTAATCTCGGAGGTCGCAAAACATAAAATCTGGGATCTGCACGTCAAGAATATTTTCAACACCAACAATGTTACTTAAACAACAGAACGAACATTCTTCACTTCGATTTAAAAATAAATGGGAGAGTTACATCAGCAATTTAGTTTCCCCAAGGTCACTACAGACTTAAAAAACTAAAATTTCTAAAACAGAATCAATCATTGGAATAGCAGTCAACTACTCCGTGGATACTTTGAAACTTGCTATTTCAAGTCGGTTTTGAGTGAACTAAACTGAGCTTAACTGAAATGAACTCATCTAAAACTATATCTCACTACTCAGACCAGAACATACCATAACACTTGTCACGTAACCAGGGACGGTCTATTAACGGGATAGGTTTGTCTCGATCAGTTGACATTAAATCAAATCACTCATGGTGTGATACAAGTGAACTCCAAATCGTGCGTGGTATTCCCTTAAATACCTCTCACAAACTAATTTACATTTCTTCTCCAGCCTGGTCTCAAACGTTGACCATTTTACATAGTCATTGTGAGTTCAACTCAAACGTCGTTGTAACTCAAGTAGACACCCAACTCAACATCTTTCAGGGTTGTAGACCGCCAATAGAAAACGTGTTTATTATAATATACTCTTCTTGAGACATAGCAAAAGAGAAACAATCACGAATAACATTATGTAATAATTATTTGCCTGGTAGTGTCCCCTTGGTTAAAACTGAAAAAGTGGCGTCATCTTAATGGTTAGCACTATCTCAACCTGTGCTGTGGCCTATGGGATAGTAAAATTTGTTTGTTTAATGTCATTGTTTCTATCTGTTCATATAGTCATTGTTAGTATATATTTCTATAGTGTCATTGTTCCTATATGTTTCTATAGTGGCATTGTTCCTATGTGTTTATAAAGTGTCATTGTACCTATTTGTTAATGTAGTTTCATTGTTCCTATTTGTTTCTGTAATGTTACTTGTCCTATATGTTTATATAGTGTCATTGTTGCTATTTGTTTCCATAGTATCATTGTTTCTATTTGTTTATATAGTGTCATTATTCCTTTTGTCTGTATAGTATTATTGTTCCTATTTATTTATACAAGTACAGTGTTTTTTAAAATCATATTTGTTTCTGTAGTATCATTGTTCTTACTTTCTTATACCGTATTGTTGTTGCTATTTGTTTCTATAGTATCATTGTTCCTAGTTGTTTATATAGTGTCATTGTTCATATTTGTTTCTGTAGTAAAATTGTTACTATTTGTTTATATAGTGTCATTTATCTTATTTGTTTCTATAGTATCATTGTTCCTATTTGTTTATACAGAGTCGTTGTTTCTATTTATTTGTATAGCGTAAATAGTTTCTATCTGTTTATATGGAGTCATTGTTCTTATTTGTTTCTCTAGTGTCATTGTTCCTATTTATTTATGAAGTGTCATTGTTCTATGTGTGTATGTAGTGTCATTGTTCTATGTGTGTATGTGGTGTCATTAATCTATGTGTGTATGTAGTGTCATTGTTCTATGTGTGTATGTAGTGTCATTGTTCTTTGTTGTTTATGTAGTGTCATTGTTCCTATTTGTTTATGTAGTGTCATTGTTCCTAATTGTTTCTATAGTGTACATTTCTCTATGTTTGTATGTAGTGTCATTGTTCTTTATTGTTTATGTAGTGCCATTGTTCTATGTGTGTATGTAGTGTCATTGGTCTTTGTTGTTTATGTAGTGTCATTGCTCCTATTTGTTTATGTAGTGTCATTGTTCCTAGTTGTTTCTATAGTGTAAATTTGTCTATGTTTGTATATAGTATCATTGTTCATGTTTGTTTCTGCATAGTCATTGTTCCTATGTGTTTCTTTAGTTTCAGTGTTCCTTTTTAAGTATAGTATCATTGCTCCTATTTGCTTATATAGTGTCATTTATCTATTTGTTTATATAGTATCATTGTTCCTATCTGTTTATATAGTGTCATTATTTCTATGTGAGTCTATATTGTCATTGTTCCCATTTGTTTATATAATGTCATTGTTCCTTTTTTGTTTCTTTAGTGTCAGAACTCAGTTGCATTAAGTTTCCTAGGGTGTAGACAACGGTGGTTGAGATGATGACAACATCAAGAGCATGGTGTGTTCAATAAATGCATTAGAGCTTTACGCCCTTTCAAATACGTATGTCGATCTCATGCTTACATGTTCACACTAAACATATATCAAAGAGGAAAAATAAGTGCCACTATAAGGCATATGTGATCAGAGACTTTTGGGATCATGCCAATAGTGTTGAAGAACACATGTACCACCAGGGCCTGGAGAGAATGATAGGACAGGGAGTAACCAGAGGATCTGGCCGACACTCAGAACTTAGAGGAAAGGACAGACAGACAAGCAATCAGACGGACAAGTACTTTTTACTGGCTGTAGAATTTGCGCTTATGTGAATGTCCCGAATGTTGTGATGTCGATGTTGGGTTAACTGAACTGAACTGAACTGAACTGAACTGAACTGAACTCAACTCAACGAAAACAATACCTCCTCGAGTGTGTGACGCAGCTCACTACACAGACTAGAACATACCATAACACTTGTCTCTTAACCAGGGGTGGCTGATTAACGCGATACTTTTGTTGTGATCAACTCACATTAAAATAAGCCACACACGGTGTGACACAACAAGTGAGTTCCGAATCATGAGTCATATTTCCTTAAATACCTCTCACAAACTAATTGACACTTTTTCTCCATGATAGTCTCAAACATTCAACATTTTACATAGTCATTGTGAGTTAAACTCAATCTGTGAGTGCTACTATCGTTTGTCTAATTCTGCCCCTCGCGTAGACACACGGCTGAACATCTTTCAGGTTGTTTGACTTCCAAGAGAAAACTTGTGTTTATTATAATATCAACGTTCTGAGAAAGCAAAGGAGAGACAATCACAAAGAACATTATGTATTGACTTTTTTCATGATAGTGTCCCCTCGGTTAATAAACAAAAGACAGTGGCTTCTTATTATTTAATAGATTTGCACTATCTCAACCGGCGCTGTGGCTTATGGGATAGTGAAACAGAGTTCCACAATTTCCCAAACAAAACGAATTTAGAGTTCGAAACCAGACGCGGCAGATTTAAAAGCAGACAGCTTTGCGTTGTTTTGGATGGTATGAAATGTCGACAGTTCAGAAATCAATAGAAAGAGATAAGGTACCTCAACTCCTATCACAGATTGCCTCAACTAACCAAGCGCTGTATCCATGTATAGATTATTGCTATTCAAGTTTTGCAACAAGCAGACGACATAAGAACATAGAGTAATAACGGTTTAAGAAGTTAATGGCATCGGGGAAATTGTCGACAAATGGTCATGATGGTGAAATCGTCTTAATATCACACACACACACACACACATACACACACTCACACACTCACACACCCACACACACACGCATACGCACACGCAAACGCACACGCGCACACACGAAATAGCTTCAAATTAAAACATTAAATGCTTTTTATTTTTATTTTGGTTAATGTATTCTGATTTGGTAACGTTTAGCAAGTCGACATATAATGCCCACTACACATCCAGCCATTCGGTCCATTAGTTCTCTGATTTCTTGTTCAGTACTTCCCTCAGCATGTAACCGCTGACGACACCAGTTCTTTGTTGGTAAGCTATTCTTCTTTGGCCACCTATGTGTTGTTCTCGTGTCTCCACCACTTTTTAGTTGATATTCTTGGCTGTTTGGCCTAGATTGCAAATTCACAGTAATCACTTGATTCCTTTAATTGCCCTGCCTCTCCGAGGACGTTCAATATATGAGCTGGTTCAACGCTTGTCCGCTTTCGACAGTAGCACCGCACGCAATCCTATCACAATCATCAGGTTTTGTAGCCTGCATTCCCTGTGAAGTCTGATAAACACTGAAAATGGCGTTGGCACTTATATCGAATTCTTCACCTGGTTCTAAGTCCCCAAGTGAACAAACCTGTTAAATAATATCCCCGGTTTGACCCATCCAGGGTTTTCCTCTTTTATCATGATGCCATGTCCTTCGTTGCAATTCCGGTCAAATACAACGGCAGGTTGTGTGGTAGGCGTTCGTAAACAGCCGTTAGTCAATGCTAAATGGGAACAGGGCGCGTTAGTGTAATCGCTATGATGTTACACTGGTAGTATAATGAGATCGGTGGAACGAGTGCTCGTTGTCCGCTAATAGAGGAAAAGATTAGCCACCATGTATTCAGGCCTACAAAATGTGATGGTCCTAGCACATTACAAACCCAGGTTCATATTTAGTGTTGTATTCCCCCAAACATCCGGGGCTCACTAATAATATGTGTGATTCATGTTTAGTGTTGTATTCCCCCAAACATCCGAGGCTCTCTAATTATATGTGTAGACTCATGTTTATTGTTGTATTCCCCCAAACATCCGGGGTTCACTAATTCTATGCATGATTCATGTTTATTGCTGTATTCTCTCAATAATACGGGGCTCACTAAATATATGTGTGATTCATGTTTAGTGTTGTATTCCCCCAAACATCCATGGCTCACTAATAATATGTGTGATTCATCTTTAGTGTTGTATTCCCCCAAACATCCGAGGCTCTCTAATTATATGTGTAGACTCATGTTTATTGTTGTATTCCCCCAAACATCCGGGGTTCACTAATTCTATGTGTGATTCATGTTTAGTGTTGTATTCCCCCAAACATCCGGGGCTCACTAATAATATGTGTGATTCATGTCTGTTGCTGTATTCCCGCAAACATCCGAGGCTCTCTAATTATATGTGTAGACTTATGTTTATTGTTGTATTCCCCCAAACATCCGGGGCTCACTTATTCTATGTGTGATTCATGTTTATTGTTGTATTCCCCCAAACATCCGGGGCTCACTAATAATATGTGTGATTCATGTTTATTGTTGTATTCCCCCAAACATCCGGGGCTCACTTATTCTATGTGTGATTCATGTTTATTGTTGTATTCCCCCAAACATCCGGGGCTCACTAATAATATGTGTGATTTATGTCTGTTGCTGTATTCCCGCAAACATCCGAGGCTCTCTAATTATATGTGTAGACTTATGTTTATTGTTGTATTCCCCCAAACATCCGGGGTTCACTAATTCTATGTGTGATTCATGTTTATTGCTGTATTCCCTCAAACATCGGGGTTCACTAATTATATGAGTGATTCATATTTATTGTTGTATTCCCCCAAACATCCGGGGCTCACTTATTCTATGTGTGATTCATGTTTATTGTTGTATTCCCCCAAACATCCGGGGCTCACTAACAATATGTGTGATTCATGTTTATTGTTGTATTCCCCCAAACATCCGGGGCTCACTTATTCTATGTGTGATTCATGTTTATTGTTGTATTCCCCCAAACATCCGGGGCTCACTAATAATATGTGTGATTCATGTTTATTGTTGTATTCACCCAAACATCCGGGGCTCACTAATAATATGTGTGATTCATGTTTATTGTTGTATTCCCCCAAACATCCGGGGTTCACTTATTCTATGTGTGATTCATGTTTATTGTTGTATTCCCTCAAACATCCGGGGTTCACTAAATATATGTGTGATTCATGTTTAGTGTTGTATTCCCCCAAACACCCGGGGCTCACTGATAATGTGTGTGATCCACGGTAAACCGGGACTCGGGAAATTTAAGTTATTTCTTAGAGGGTTCAGTACGTCGCATTTACACGAAACACCATAATCGACGCAGAGACGTGCAAAATCTCGTCCTCGACTGTGACAGTAATCAAACGGCAAAAGAAGCTGGGTAAAGTGCAGTTGTGGGGCGAAAAAGAATGTTGAGGATATCCAGGATGAAGAAGAAATAAAACGGTGAGGTATTGAGAGCTGCAGGTGTTACAAGATCACATGCGAAAACCATCAGGAAAGGAACAAATGAAATTTATGAAGCATATAGACAGAAGATATGGAATAGAGAGCTTAGTCTTATGCGAGAAAATACTAGGCGCGAAGGGCATTGAAAGATGAATGTTGATGGCTTAAACGGGTTGGCATAAAATAATAATAAAAGCAACACCAACTTTAGTAAAACATCAAACGGCAGAGAGGAATGAAGAGTCATGATCGCCAGTGCCTGCTACAGATTAGACACAAGAAAATGAATAGCACTATTCTGTTTTTAAATGCCTGTAGTACATCGACCTCCAGCTGGAACACTGGTTAGCAGAGAAATATCTGGGCGTTTACTGGAGATCTTTGAAATGTCACAGACACAGGGGAGATCACTCTAGGAGAATTCCGATTTTAAGTTGTCTTCCGGTAATAACAAGAAAAAAAAAAAAAAGAAGCAAATCTGAGACCCCGTGCAGGGTGACCATATTGGCTTTTTAAAGCCAAATTTGACAAATTTGGCTTTTTAAAACAGGTTTGGCGTCAGAAAATCAGATTGGCTTTTTGGCTTTTCTTGGCTTAAAAATTTTTTTTTTTTAATGGCATATGCCTCTTTTTTAATTTTTTAAGTTAATTGTTGTCTTGTTTTACTATTTTTTAGCTAAAACAAATGCAAAACGATAAGCTTAGCGTATGGTTTTCGTACTGTATTTGTACCTGGTCATGTTCTATGCGCACTGACGCACTGCGCAGCTTACTGTTCCGTTCAGCTTTCAAATTAATTATACCGTCATCGCAATCGCAAGTCGCAAGTATTTCTTATTATTGACTGAGCCTATTATCATGCCAAAGTGGAAACCATCTTATGATACTAATCGGAAATATAATGATCAGTGGGAAAAGACATTTGTGTGGCTCAAGAAATTCACTGACGGTTCTGAACAGGCATATTGCAAATTGTGCCATTGTAATATTGTTCCAATATTTTGAAATCTCGCAAATCATGCAACAGAGAAAAACACAAGCGGAGCGCGCCATCTTCTTCACAAAAAACCACTTTCAGTGGTGACAATAAGCAAGAAAATTGATGATAAAGTCAAATTAGCAGAGTTACAAATTGCTGTTAGCATGGCCTGCCATAGTGCCATACACACCATCACTTAGGTGAAATAATGGTAGTCCATGGATGTGGCAGCACTCTTGGTCAGATAAAATTGCACCGAACGAAGTGCATATCACTAGTAAAAAATGTTGTTTCACCGTCTCTAAGATCTGATCTAATTCTAGATCTGCAAAACAAGAAGTATACACTCATCATTGATGGGTCCACTGATGTCTCGACCCAAAATTATTTGTGCATTTTAGTTAGATACTTCAGCAATAAAAGAAATAAAATTACTACTAGTTTTCTAGATTTGATTCCAGTTCAGGAGGCTACAGGGGAGAATGTATTTAATTTGATTAACACTGAAATTGAAAAATATATCTATCAATTAAAAAATTGCATTGGTTTTGCATCCGATGGTGCTTCCAGTATGGTTGGATGCAACAATTCAGTTTGGTCCAGAATGACAGATGTATCTCCTTCATGTGTTCAGTATAAGTGTGTTTGCCATTCATTAGCATTGTACATCAAATATGCAGTGTCAAAACTACCTTCAAACATTGGATTTTTGCTGACAGAAATACCAAATTGGTTTAGACATAGCAAACTAAGACGAGAAGCATGTAAAGATTTATTCAAAATTATGAACTCATCGACAGAATTTCAACAAGCTAGAAATGCACCACTTCCTATTGAGACAATTTCTCCTGGCTTGTCCGGGGAAAAGTAATGTTCAACATTCCAATGAATTGGAAAGAACTCAAGGCTTATTTTATTTCTGCTGAATTAGCAAATTATGACACTAAATTTAAGTCACGACTTATAAAGGAAATGCTTCTAGATCAAAGAAACTACCTTTATTTTCATTTTGCAACCCCAATTGTGCAGGAATTCGAAAGGTTAAATAGCCTTTTTTTCAGAAAAGTAAGGCAGATCCTCACGAATTACATGAAGAACTATTTTTGCATTATAAGCGTCTTAATAGTAGGACTTATGATACCAATAATAAGAAAAAATATGTTTCTAATGTTGATTTTGGCATCAAATGCCTGTCAGAGTGTGATAACTACATTTAGAAAAGTTCTGATACAAAAATTAATTGCCAATAAGAGGTCTTAGATCTCAAAGAAGGATGCTTATCAATGCGAGAAGAAGCACTTGATCAAGTTAGAAAGCAGTTTCCTTCAGCAAGAAATATATTTAAAGATCTAACCAATTGTAACCCTGAAATAATCTTAAACCAGGCTTCTAGACCACTATTTTCGAAATTGCCCTTTTTGAATTTGGCTGAAGAAAGCCACCACACTATTAGTGAAGAGCAATACAGAAAATTGCCTTTTATAGATTGGAAGGAAGAAGAACAATTTAAAGAAAATGAACTGCCTAAAGATACAGAGCAGTTCTGGCAAGGAGTAATGAAACATCCCCAATTTAAAGAGCTCGCTTCTTTTGCTTATTAACACCTATTAGCAATGCTGCAGTGGAGAGGATGTTCTCTCTTTTACCATGCATAAAAACCAAAGCAAGGAATAGACCTCAGCTGTCTCTCTTAGAAGCAATTATTAGAATTAGAGCGGAACTATTATCTTCAAACAAGTGCTGTAATGAATTTGTACCTTCATCCAAAATGTTGAATGATTTCAAAGCTGGAATTGTATATTCTAATGAATCTTGTATTGAATTTCAACAATAAAGAGGAATACTTATTTGAAGAAGAGGTCTTCATGTGGTGTAAGTATATTTTTAATATATCTTTTTACTGGGCAATGTTTGGCTTTTTTCTTGGCTTTTTAATTTATACTGGACATAATTGGCTTTATTTTGGCTTTTTTATTTCACGACTTGGCTTCTTTTGATCACGGCAATCTGGTCACCCTGACCCCGTGTCCCAACAAGGAGGTGTGTTAGATATATTGTGCTAGCCCGGTAATTTCTAGATGTGATACTCAATTTGCGATATGGTAAATATCACGCCGATCGTCTGTACTTCTGTGAAGGTTCCCGGTAACCCATGTAAGCCGGGTCTATTCGGTGGTCTGTTGGCCCTGTGGTCATGTTCTCGAATTCCCATAGAGGCGAGGGTGCTGATAACATTGACCGAGACTCCCGGGTCTATGCAGCTTAAAACTGGTACCAGAAAATGTTCTAGGAAGTAAAGTCGGCCCTCGTAATATTGACCCGTTGTGTTCCGAGTAGTTTGTAAATGAATAGGGCTAGCATTATACTCAATATGCTTATTAAAATGTTGCATTTCCTTTGCTGACATTGCGAACAACCCCATTGTGATACCTAGGCTATTTTAAGTTCAGCAGTGCACCATTGCTTTCAATGCTTCTCACAGGAGAAATGGGAATTCCCATGTTTTCAATTTATAATTTCAGTGGTAGAATTAAGTTAATAATTGGATATTTGCTGGCATATGTGGCTTCTGAGCAGTGAACACATAATTTCACAATCCCACATACCAGATATTAAATCAGTCGCAGGTGATTTGGAAACATGCCTCATAGTATCAGTTCAGAAATCAATGACAAACTGCTGAACTTAAAATTCCCTAGAAATAACCCCAAAAAATGCTAGGGTTGATTGTGATGTCCTGTAAAGGACAAGGATCAATTTTAAACACTAGACTTCAAAACTTTAAAACTACCAGAAACCCATGTTAATGGTATATTGTCACTAGCAGGACAATATGAGGAAAATCTGACTTATCTGCCTGGTATTTTGTCATCTGACCTAATTAGGAAAGGAAAATAACATTAGTTATGTGTTAATTATAGGATAATTTTATATCCAATCACAAATATGTGGGTTATTATAGGTTGCTTTGTGTTGATTTCATGTGAAATCCTTGTTTCACTTTAGAAATCTTCAGTATCTGAATTACAATCCCTAATTTTGCTGTAAATGATGTTATCCAGTTTTCCATATAGGCAAGTCATCATGATGTAAGTTATTTTTAGTAATAAAACTAACATGAAAGTGAATTATTTGAAGTCACCAACTTCCAATGAATAATTTCACAAATGGAATGAAAATAATGTTATATTAATTATAACATGAACTGGTTTTTTTCAAATATTTGCATTAAGAGATGCAAGGTGCCCAGATTGCAAACAACTTCTATGAAGAGCATGTTTAATGTCTAGCTTCTTTTTTCCCTTTAGTTGAAACAGCCTCACTATGTAAAGAGAATAGAAAGCATATTGAAAAAAAATATGAAATTGCTTTTTTGTTTTGTTTTTTGGTTTTGTTTTTGAAGCGTCATAATCCCACAACCAGCCTTTCGGTCTAATGGCCCATTTGCTAGTGTTGCTGTCGGTGGTCCAGTATTTGTTAGGTTTTCTCTGTTCTGTCACTGCCCGTGTGGATTGTTGCGCACGAAAAAAATCCCTTGGCAGTTGGAAATCGAAAAATAGCAGCCTAACGGTGCTGCCCGGGCAAAATTTCGAGTTAAAAATCTACCCAAAGTATTTAAGGATCCCCGCCGGTGCAACGGAGTTTGTGCACTGAGCTGAGTTTCTCCAGGCTCAGGTTTGAGTTTGGAGTAGAACGGAGCACTTATGGGTTACACCCTGTGCCGTGATGTTGATCCATCGACTAAACTAAACTAAACCATTGCTTTCTGAACGGGTTAAAAGTTAGTTGCATATGCATTACAGGACTCGCATTCAGTCAACTTCAGCATGTTGTGCTGTTGTGATTTCTTGGCACGTTTTACGTTCAGTAGTTTGCCATTGTTTTCTGAACGACCGGCACTCATACCGCTGTCAAATCGCCCGCAGCTGTGTTTCAAAGGCGGGTATACAGGATTACGAACTGCGTCGGTAACCTCTTCACCACGGAGCGCGCTTCTGAACGAGTATTCAACTGACCGATGTAGGGAAAAAACCCATTACTCATTTCTAGTGCACAGGCAGTTTAAGAGCAAGCGCTCTGAACCTTTCAGCCATGCTGACATCCACTCCAATACCCCGAGGGACGTGGATAAATATGAAATTGACTTGACTGTTTTTTTTTTTATTGCAACATATACCCAATATGCATAAATGCATGGGAAAAGATAAACAAATGGGTAAATCACCATACGCCTAAGGCGGCTTACTGTGTGTGGAAATGACTCCTTTACCCGTACTTTCTATACCAAGTACGGAGGCCGGCAAGGCGCCTTACAGTGTGTGGAAATGACTCCTTTACTTTCTATACCAAGTACGGAGGCCGGCAAGGCGCATTACAGCGTGTGTAAATGACTCCTTTACTTTCTATACCAAGTACGGAGGCCGGCAAGGCGAATTATAGCGTGTGGAAATGACTCCTTTACCCGTACTTTCTATACCAAGTACGGAGGCTGGCAAGGCGCATTACAGCGTGTGGAAATGACTCCTTTACCCGTACTTTCTATGCCAAGTACGGAGGCCGGCAAGGCGCATTACAGCGTGTGGAAATGAC
The DNA here is from genome assembly GCA_963921405.1 of Cepaea hortensis. Taxonomy (NCBI): domain Eukaryota; kingdom Metazoa; phylum Mollusca; class Gastropoda; order Stylommatophora; family Helicidae; genus Cepaea; species Cepaea hortensis. Next base: position 142,457,119 of record OY992878.1, read on the forward strand.
TCCTTTACCCGTACTTTCTATACCAAGTACGGAGGCCGGCAAGGCGCATTACAGCGTGTGGATATGACTCCTTTACCCGTACTTTCTATACCAAGTACGTAGCCGGCAAGGCGCATTACAGCGTGTGGAAATGACTCCTTTACTTTCTATACCAAGTACGGAGGCCGGCAAGGCGCATTACAGCGTGTGGAAATGACTCCTTTACTTTCTATACCAAGTACGGAGGCCGGCAAGGCGCATTACAGCGTGTGGAAATGACTCCTTTACCCGTACTTTCTATACCAAGTACGGAGGCCGGTAAGGCGCCTCACAGCGAGAGTAAATGACTCCTTTACCCGTACTTTCTATACCAAGTACGGAGGCCGGTAAGGCGCCTCACAGCG
>OY992878.1:142462501-142510001 GCA_963921405.1 Cepaea hortensis
TTACACACACACATGCAGTGACGATTGTTGTGAGTATTCTCGCAAATCTGAAAAAAAAAATGGAGAAAAAATTGTACATATACATTTTGTAACGTAAAAATTAGTGATGCAATTTAACTCTCTCTCTCTCTCTCTCTCTCTCTCTCTCTCTCTCTCTCTCTCTCTCTCTCTCTCTCTCTCTCTCTCTCTCTCTCTCGCTCTCTCTTTCTCTCTCTCTTTCTCTCTCTCTCTTCTTACACCCTCCCCCCCACACACACACACACTCCCTCACTCACACTAACTCTCTCACTCACTCTACAATAATGTGCATGTGTTCATATTATACACGATAAAATCAAGTGGCATACAAAATGATACCTCGTAATATGAAAGATGAGAATACATAAAAAATTATGCAATAGCATGCTACATGACATGCGTGCTCTCAACTCTCTCTCTCTCTCTCTCTCTCTCTCTCTCTCTCTCTCTCTCTCTCTCTCTCTTAGACACACACATACACTCTCAACGCTTTCACTCTCTCTCTCACTCACACTCACTAACTCTCTCACTCACTCTACAGTAATGTACTTGTGTTCATATTAAACATGATAAAGTCAAGTGGCATTAGCAATTATAATATGAAGATGAGAATACAAAAAAAAGAAAAGAAAAGAAAATATGGAATAGCATGTTACATGTGTGCTTTCAACTCTGTCTCTCTATCCCCTCCCCCCCCCCTCTCTCTCTCTCTCTCTCTCTCTCTCTCTCTCTTTTCACACACACACACACTCACAAACATACACACTCAAATACACACATACAATCACGCACATACACACACCTACACACATACACACATCCACACCCATACACACATAGTTACACACACGAATACACACTCTTTCGCATACACTGCATGCATGCCCACATATACACACAAACATATACACATACATACACGAAAATACACACATACACATGCACATACACACATATGCATCGCACATACATATAAACACACATGCACGCAAACATAAACACACACAAACATATTCACATATGCACACGCACACACATACACATATGTACACACACATGCACACATATACGCACATACACACCCATATACGCATAAACACATTCACTCATATATACATATAAACACACACATAGACACACATACCCACACCTACCCACCCACCCACACACTCACACATACACGCTGCCTCGCATAATCACTAAAACTAATATGAATAAACTCCCACATATTACACACGCATACACTGAAGACTATCGTGACCATCCACACAAGAACATTCAAATTGTTTTTTGTGGGGGTAGGGGGTAAAACATAGATACAATGGAAAATGGTGAATGAAAACATGTTGTACATTGTGTAACGTTAGGAAAAAAAATTGTGCAATTCAGTAAGATAATTCCTAGAATTGACATAAACATGATGAAATAAGCAGTACATGTTAAATTCAAGTGGTAGTAAAAATGCTAATATGAAAGATGAGGATACAAAAAAATATATGGCGTAGCATGTCACATGACATGCGTGCGCTCAGCTCTCTTTCTCTCTCTCTCTCTCTCTCTCTCTCTCTCTCTCTCTCTTTCTCTCTCTCTCTCTCCCACTCTCTCACTTACACACACAGTGAAGAATGATAGTGAAATATGATACCCGTAGGTGGCTTATGGCGGCATATAGTCGGTATGGAGTAAGTATTGAAATAGTTTTCGGTTGAATGTGTAGGGACTCATTGGAGTTTTCAGATCTGGTTGAAGGCTATTCCACAAGTGAGCACCAGAATACGCGAAGCATGGTTTGTATAAGTCCAATCTAGGCTTCGGAACATGCAATGAATTTAAGCGATTTCTGTTCATTGCATTAGATTGAATTAACGGTAGAAGATACTCTGGGGTATTTTCACTTATAATTTTATTCGATTAACGAAGACACAAACAATAGATTGCACGATTTATTGCCTGGCATATTTCGCTGCATCTCGTCAGGTACATACTGCAGAAATCACACAACTTACGTGAATTAACTAGATAAATCCATCAAGTTGAAATATACACATATTCGCACAGTAATGTCAATTATCTACCACGGTAATTTTAAGCTGACTAACATGTCTTTCTGTTTGCACAATTCTGGCTTGCATTGATTGATCATAATTGCTTCTGCAAATTTTAACAAGCGAGTATTTTGTGTGTTAAACAACACGCGAAAGGCAGTGTCTCTGTCAACCACATGGCCGCTTTCGATAATGTGCCTACTAATTGAAGACGCCGGGAGCTTCAGGTGTGTCGGCCCCACGAGGCCAGCATCTCCTGTGTGTTGTATCTTGGTGACCCATTGAGGTATGTGTTCTGACACTCGTTTGTTAAGCTGTCTCCCTGTTCTATCAATGTAGAAGGCCTGGCATCTACATGTGATAATTTACCTTCACCTTCATAATTTTATTCACTAATTTGGCGTTGCTAAAAAGGAAGCGCTTTTGAAGTGGTAGAAGTCTTAGATGGCTGTATAACTTATTACTTTCAATGTGCTTTATGCCAGAAACTAGACACTGATATACATAGCATCTCGATTGAATTAGGTAAAACTTTGATACATTATTTAACAATCGGGCGAGCTGGGAAAACACGTCCACTCGTAGCCGGAAACGGAAGAGAGAGAGAGAGAGAGAGAGAGAGAGAGAGAGAGAGAGAGAGAGAGAGAGAGAGAGAGAGAGAGAGAGAAAGAGAGAGAGAGAGAGCAAGAGAGAAAGAGAGAGAGAGAGAGAGATCAGGATGCCACAGACATAAAGCAGACTTCATTCCGAAACTAACCAGGAAGACGGACAGTGATATGAAAGCCAGAAGGAAAAGCTGAATTCATCGCGGTCATTCTCATCCTCACATCGCGTTCTCCAGATGAAACCGCTGCCTGTCTGATCACACTGAACCCTCATATCCTTAACTTGCCGATTTGAACGTGATCACAAATTTGTTCAGATTTCACACTTATCTTCCGTTGATTTCCTTCCCGCTATAAGCCCTGTCCACTTCTCATTACCTTCCCACAAGTTCACAGAACCCTGAGGAGTCAATAACCCTAGCATATGGTTAAGGGAGGATAAGAGTGCCTGTCCCTTATATGTCAGTTAGCTGAAGAGACGAGCATTTATAACAAGCGAGGAGATCTATGTTGATCGGATCAATGGTATCTATTGAATATAATTTCTCTGCATATATCCAGTCGTTCAGAGCTTTCAGATGTGGTAAGTGCTCTGTCGGAAAAATGAAATTGTTTCGCACTTGATAAACACATAAAGCCGTTTAACTCAAGAATATTTGAACATAAATAAAATATTCACACAAGCCCTACACTACCAATGTCAAACATGATCCAATTCACATTTATGAAAAATCAATGCCTGCCAAATGAGATGCTCGAGAAGAAATGCCAATTTAACTATCCGAGACCGAGTAAGAAATGATATTATCTTACAAACATTGGGATCTTGTGCCACATTTAATGAAAGGCAGAAGACAAAATGGTTCGGGCATCTCGTTAGAAAGCAACACCATCAACTAACAGCACTGGCCATGCATCAAAGAAGATCTGATATGAGAGCAAAAGGGCGCCTGAGAAGAAAATGAATTGACGACATCAAGGACGTTGTACAATCACACGGAATGACACTATCCAGTACCACCCACTAGTGCTGGAAAGTAAATTATTTCTTCCCACGACGTTTGAAGGCAACAGTGGATGATGATGAACTTATGAATATTTGCAAACGAGAACTATACTGACTGCAACAAGATGTGGTGACTGTAAATGGTTTCGTTTAAGTACTAGCACTTTCACAGCTTCGAATTTTAAAAATTGATCTGGGCTCCCAGGCCGACCCAGCCCTAGAATGGATACCATGAAAGGTGTTGGGAAGCACAGGCAGCCGGAGTGGTACCGACCACATCAGCCACCGTGTGCCGTTTGGTCTAATACCGTAAGCCCAATGTGCCTTAGTAGTTGTGTGCAAGGGACCTGTAATTTACATTTTTTTTTTTTTTAGCATATCCTTTTTACAGGACTTAGCTGTCAACACCAGCATCTTTCAGCTGTATGTTGATCTCTTGGCAAGATTACGCTCAGTAGTTTGCCATTGCTTTCTGAGCGGCCGGCTCACATACCCCGTAAGTTACCGATGCGATTCGAACCACTGCTGATTTGAACCGTCATCACGTTACCTGACGAGAGTATACGAGATTACGGAGAAAAGTCATAACCTCTAAGCCACGAAGAGAGCGTTTATTTGGTGCGTTCTGTTCTCTGAAGAGGAAAGAGGGATATAGAAGAGTGTAATTTTACGCATTTAAATGCTTAAAGAATGTAGCTGGTAGATATATGTGTAATTGTGTACGCAAATGCTCTATTAATAAAAATAACAATGAAATGTGTGTGCTAAATTACCATACAAAGCCGGATAAATTTTTAAGTAAAAAGTTAAGAAAAGAAGTCTATTTGCAGACCTACCTACCTACCTACCTACCTACCTACCTACCTACCTACCTACCTACCTACCTACCTACCTACCTACCTACCTACCTACCTACCTACCTACCTACCTACCTACCTAAATACCTACCTACCTATAATCTATATACCTACCTACCTACCTACCAACCTACCTACCTACATATAATCTATATACCTACCTACGTACCTACCAACCTACCTACCTACCTATAATCTATATACCTACCTACCTACCTACCAACCTACCTACCTACCTATAATCTATATACCTACCTACCAATCTACCTAACTACGTACCTACCTACCTAATACCTACCTACTACCTATATACTTACCTTCTACCTAACTACCTACCTACCTACCCACCTAACTACCTACTACATATATACCTACCTATCTACCTAACTACCTACCTACCTACCTACATACCTACCTACTACCTATATACCTACCCACCTACCAACCTACCTACCTACTACCTATATACCTACCTTCTACCTATCTACCTAACTACCTACCTACCTACCTAACTGCCGAACTACCTGCCTGCCTACCTACCTACTTACGACTTACTACTTACTACCTATCCACCTATTTATCTACTTATAAACCTATCCGCCCACCTACCTACCTGCCTATTAATACCCATCTATCAATTCATCTACCCACACATTTCTACATTTCCATACACCCATCCATTCACCTAGCCACCTAGTCACCCGTCCGTCAGTCCGCCCGTCCTGTCCGTGTGTCCGACTGTCTGCATGTAGGTATGTAAATGTTTCTGTCTGAACGACTTACCGTATGACGGGTTGACTATCTGTCTACCTATGTAACTGAATGTCTCTTCCTGTGTATCTATGTAGCTAATGTAAATAAAGCCCCATGTTCACCGCCTGCAGTCCGCCATGAACACATGGTGCTAGAATCATATTTGTATTAACCAATCAGAATTCATTAGACCAGGGGTGGCCAACCTTTTTAGCAGGCGGGCCAAATTTCAGAAATAATATTTCCTGCCGGGCTACTCACCTAATTTAAAAAAAAAAAAAATTAAATTAAGCAAGCAAGCGTGCTATAGCCTCGACCACATCGTCGCTTCCCACTTCGCGGGCCGCAACATGACTCCCGGCGGGCCGCATGCGGCCCGCGGGCCTCGTATTGGCCACTCCTGCATTAGACGATATGGCCAGTATTACTCGACTCGCCTTAACTCCCCAATACTTTTCCTAGCGCCCGGATGCTGATTCGAACTCAAGGACCACCCTGCCTGGTGTATTTATTTCTATCTGTGTAAATGTCCCACATCCTAGGTCTGTCTGATTGGTGATGTGTTTGTAAATGTCCCACATCCTAGGTCTCTCTGATTGGTGATATATATGTAAATGTCCCACATCCTAGGTCTCTCTGATTGGTGATATATATGTAAATGTCCCACATCCTAGGTCTCTCTGATTGGTGATATATATGTAAATGTCCCACATCCTAGGTCTGTCTGATTGGTGATATATATGTAAATGTCCCACATCCTAGGTCTGTCTGATTGGTGATATATATGTAAATGTCCCACATCCTAGGTCTGTCTGATTGGTGATATATATGTAAATGTCCCACATCCTAGGTCTGTCTGATTGGTGATATATATGTAAATGTCCCACATCCTAGGTCTGTCTGATTGGTGATATATATGTAAATGTCCCACATCCTAGGTCTGTCTGATTGGTGATATATATGTAAATGTCCCACATCCTAGGTCTGTCTGATTGGTGATATATATGTAAATGTCCCACATCCTAGGTCTGTCTGATTGGTGATATATATGTAAATGTCCCACATCCTAGGTCTGTCTGATTGGTGATATATATGTAAATGTCCCACATCCTAGGTCTGTCTGATTGGTGATATATATGTAAATGTCCCACATCCTAGGTCTGTCTGATTGGTGATATATATGTAAATGTCCCACATCCTAGGTCTGTCTGATTGGTGATATATATGTAAATGTCCCACATCCTAGGTCTGTCTGATTGGTGATATATATGTAAATGTCCCACATCCTAGGTCTGTCTGATTGGTGATATATATGTAAATGTCCCACATCCTAGGTCTGTCTGATTGGTGATATATATGTAAATGTCCCACATCCTAGGTTTGTCTGATTGGTGATATATATGTAAATGTCCCACATCCTAGGTCTGTCTGATTGGTGATATATATGTAAATGTCCCACATCCTAGGTCTGTCTGATTGGTGATATATATGTAAATGTCCCACATCCTAGGTCTGTCTGATTGGTGATATATATGTAAATGTCCCACATCCTAGGTCTGTCTGATTGGTGATATATATGTAAATGTCCCACATCCTAGGTCTGTCTGATTGGTGATATATATGTAAATGTCCCACATCCTAGGTCTGTCTGATTGGTGATATATATGTAAATGTCCCACATCCTAGGTCTGTCTGATTGGTGATATATATGTAAATGTCCCACATCCTAGGTCTGTCTGATTGGTGATATATATGTAAATGTCCCACATCCTAGGTCTGTCTGATTGGTGATATATATGTAAATGTCCCACATCCTAGGTCTGTCTGATTGGTGATATATATGTAAATGTCCCACATCCTAGGTCTGTCTGATTGGTGATATATATGTAAATGTCCCACATCCTAGGTCTGTCTGATTGGTGATATATATGTAAATGTCCCACATCCTAGGTCTGTCTGATTGGTGATATATATGTAAATGTCCCACATCCTAGGTCTGTCTGATTGGTGATATATATGTAAATGTCCCACATCCTAGGTCTGTCTGATTGGTGATGTGTTTGTCTTTCTTATTTGTTGAGTTCGCTCAGTTTGAGCTCAAGTGTAGTCCACGCTACTACTTCTAGTATATTGGGCTGATTTTTGCGTGTGGATTGGATTTCCCTATTCTCGGTGACTCTTGCCATCCAGCGAACTCACTCAAACTTCTGAGGTACTTGTAAGTTACATCCCAAAGTCAAGGACCAGAAGTCAACATTTTAGTTCAACTGACCGATGTAGGGGTTCAACCCGCTACCTTGGCGTCAGCACACCGGAAGTTTAAAAGCGAGCGTACTTGTCCATTCAGCCATGCTGACCTCCCTTTGTCTTTCTTATTGTTTGTCTACCCGCATCTATGTTTGCCCACTTTATCCTCCCCTATCTTCCACGGTCACTATCCCTCCCTCCCTCTGCCCCAGTGTTTACACACGTGTCTATCTTGCACGTCCTTCTACAGCCAGTCTGTGACTTGAATCGTGACAATGGCATTCATAATTTACCTTATGAACTCAACTGACTTTTGCGATCAAAGACAACTACATCGACAAACTGCTGTGACCTTTCTCTTTCGTGTGCAGTGAATCTATTTTCTATTCCTGAACCCAGCAGTCATATCTTGGCGACAAACAAGGGCGTGTCACAGAGATTCTAATGTGAGCAGACATCGGCCCAAGATCGTCAGATTCTTGTGACGTCACGACGCACATCTGCACCCCTACCCCAAACATTCCAGGACTGTCACATTGATTCGGACACAAGGCGCTCTCCCCGGATTTGCACGACAAGCTGAGCACGTGAGCAGACTACACTATAAGGTGGGGTTGTCCTGTTTCGTGTTGTCCAAAGATGTGTCCATACTGCCGAGTGTAACCAAGTGTGCTATTGCAGCTAGAGTGGACAGTTATTGACGCTGTTTCTGACCTGACGTGTACGTACACTTGGTATCGCTGTAGGTAGTAGTTTGTGCTCTTTCTTGCCAAGGCAGTGGTTCCGGTTCAATCTACAGCAGGATTATTTTTTTTCCCGATCAGTACGGCTCTGGGATCGACTTAGCCTTAAAGAAAAGTAAGTAAAGTAAAATAAAGTAAATTAATGTAACAGCAGACAGCGTTGCGCTGGGTTTTAACGATTTGGTATGGGAGCCGGTCGTTCAGAAAGCAATGGCAAACTACTCAATGTAAACTTGCCAAGATATCAACAACAGCAGTAAAATCCTGGTGTGGACAGCGTTGTCCTGTAAAAAGGATATGCGAAAAAAGTAAAGTAAAGTAAAGTAAAGTAAAGTAAGGAAACCATTTTTATACCTTAAGGCTTATAGTTCAATTGGTGCTGGATCATATTTTCTAAACCAGCACTCGATGGGTAAAGTAATTAGTACCACATCGGTCACCTTTTCCTCCTAAGACATTTCCTGGTATTACTTTTAGGCTGGGTCAATTTAGGGCCCAGGTCAATGTTAAACATTCGAACCCGTCCCGTTGCGTACCGAAGCCATGGCTACCAGACAGGTAGGGGAGCGTCTAGCCAATACGCTACCGCGGCTTCCGTAACAGATTCTGTGCCAAAGAAAATGTAGGATTGGGCCAAACAAAACTGGGTGACGGAACATGGGAAGTAGGGTCGTGTTACAGTAGTGACTTAAAAGTTGTTAATATGCTAGTAGACATGTTGTATTATAACCCAATGACAACATGTCAGCGATATATAAACCCACGGCAGGTACGGAAAGTCGCTTAAGACGATTAATCATCTCATGACACTGAATCAGTTAATAAAATAGGTCTCAGATAATCGTGGGAATATTTTGGCAATTGTACGAAAATAACAAGAGACGAGTAAAGGAACTCGCCTCGCTACCTCATTATGATGTGGCCTAAATGTACCGTATGCTATGGTACTATAATTAAACTAGCTGAAATAACGTTTTTAATTTATCTACCCGCAATTTGAAATCACCATTCTTATCTGCTGTCTCCATTAACGAGAGTAATTAGTTATACGGCGATGATTTTTTTGTTTTTGTTTTTTGGTTCAAACGTCTATTAGTGTGTAGAATTGATCGATTCACCCCAGGAATATAAATGTCACATGTTACATGTATTACGGACTACTTCATAATAGCTATCGAAAGGATTCCGTTTACATCTGACGTCTCCTTCTGATGTGATGGGAATGTTAACATATAGCTAGTTAAACATGAACAAAACCTGTATGCAAACGTGTCATGCTTTAATGAGTTTCTAGACAACACATCTTTATCATGTGAAATTCATTGTAGTATTGATAACCGTATCATTGCTATTCTGACAGGACGTTAAACACCTGTAGAGTGTATTTTTAATGACTGTGCAGTTTTGAAAATATTTCGGGGACAAGTGTTGTATTTACCTATTATGTTGCATGAACTTAACAGAGGGTTAATACAAAACTTGGACCGGCAATATTTTCAAACACTACACAATCACTAAAAGTACACCCTATATATTGATGAGTATTGTCAATTTTAAGTTAGTCGGATAAGTAAAGTTAATGAGCCTCCTTCACTCTGTAAGGCGTGTTGGGTGTATGGTGCTAGACACGTATTTGTATAGACCAATTGCCACTCTGTGGGCGATGTGTCAAGGTCACGCCCACCACCTTTACCTCCAAAGACATTTCCTGGTACCAGTTTTAGGCTGGGTCGACCTGGGAGTCCAGGACAATTAAAAGAAATCGAATCAGCCCCGATGGGGATGGAACTCCTGACCACCAGCCCGACAAGCGAGCGTCAAGCCACTTCGCCACTGCACCCCCTCAGTAAAATGAGATCTTGGATAATTATGAGAATAGTCTGACAATTGTCTGAAAATAACAGGCGAGGAAGGAGGGAGTTGGCCACCCTACCTCATTAAGACATGGCCTAAAATACGTAAATGTTTAACGCTTCTGCTATGGTGCCACCGTTACACTAGCTAAACTATCGCATTTAAATTAGATACCCGCAATTTGAAATCACCATTCTTATCTGCTGTCTCCCTTAACGAGAATAATTAGTGTTACGGCGATGATGTGGTTTGTTCAAACGTCCATTAGTATGTAGAACTGATCGATCCACCCCAGGAGTATAAATGTCACATGTTACACGAATTAGGGGCCACTGCATAACAACCTCTCAGAGACTTCATGTTACAGCTGACATCTCCTTCTCTTGTGATGCGAACATTGACATATAGCCAATTCAACGTGGAACAACTGTATGCGAGAGTGCCATGTTTTTAATGCGTTTCGAGACAACACATCTTTGTCAGGTGATATTCACTGTCATATTAATAACCGTGTTACTGCTATTCTGACAGGATAGTAAATATATTGGTGAGGATAGTATACTTATAAGTTTATGCATGGTCTTCACAGGACGTTACAACCAACCACAACATGTTTTATGTGTCTGTGTGTGTTTGTGTGTGCTATTTGTGTTTTTCGATGCAATTTTAGGGTTAGTAGTTTGCCATTGCGTTCTGAATGACCGATGTTCATGCCATTGTTAAAAATCAAGGCATGGCGGTTTGCTCCCAAATCGCTTCCTGTTGATTTCGAACCCGGTATGTGTGATATTGAAACTGCCCAAGACCTGAATATGGAAGCATGGTCGAGACAAGAACACGGAGCTGAACCAGGAGTCTAGTGGGATGTGTTTAATTGTAATAGACTAGCTAAAGGGACCTCGTCTATAACGAGTTAGTTAAAAGTTAGTTGCATATCTTTTGCAGGACGTCGCAGTCAACACCAGCATATTTTGCTGCTGTGCCCTCTTGGCAGGTTTCTGTTCTGTAGTTTGCCATTACTTTCTGAACGACCGGTACCCATACCATTTCTTTAAAAAGCAACCCAAGACGGTCTGCTGTCAAATCGACCGCAGCTGTGTTTCGAACAGGGGTATACGGGGTTACGAACTGCATCTGTAACTCCTTCGCCGCAGAGCTGACCCATAACGAGAGCCAGGGGAATTAAAGAGGGCAGGTGAGATGTTGATCACATGACCTGTCTATTGCCGATTGGCCTATCAGTATGGGGCTAGCACCATCTATCCAATAGGAAAATATTGCCATGGTGAATATATCGTCCCATGGCGTAAAGAGAGTACCTTTACAAGTACCTACTAATTTAATGGAAAATGTGTTAGTATGCCCTGCTGTAGTATTCTGTGGCACTCACCTGCCGACCCTATGGTCATGGATTCGAACCGATTCGGGTCAGTTTCATATTTTAAAATAAAGTTGACCTAGCCTTCCATGTCGATCCAGCCTAAAATAGGTACCAAGAAATGTCTGAGAAAGTAAAGGCGGCAGGTGTGACACTGACCACATCACCCACCCAGTATTGGTGGTATATATAGGGTGTATCTTTAATAACTGTGCAGTGTTTGGAAATATTGCCGGTCCAAGTTTTGTATTCACTGATCAGACCAGTTGTGCTGTATGGCTTTGAAACCTGGAGTACAACTAAAGGAGACTAAGCCTTGTTACAAACCTTTGAGAACAGATTCTTAAGACGCATCTTTGGACCTATTAGGGATACACAAAGTGGAGAGTGGAAAAGAAGAAGTAACAAAGACATTTATGATCTGTTTAAGTCCCCGCTAATCACTGGTATCATGAAGGCTAATAGACTACAATGGCTGGGGCATATATAAAGAATGGAAGATAATAGGGAAACAAAACTCGCTTACACTCAGGAAATAAATGACCGTAGACCCCGAGGTAGACCAAGAAGACGGTGGAGAGATAATACATATACAGACCTACAAGCACTTGGAATCAACGACTGGCAAGAGAAGGTCAACCAGAGAGACAATGGAGACGACTTGTATCTGCAGCAAAGAACCTCAATGGATCAGAATGCTGAAGAGGAAGTTTTGTATTCACCCTCTGTAAAGTTCATACAACATAATAGGTAAATACAAAACTGGGACTGGCAATATTTTCAAACACTACACAATCATTAAGAATACACCCTGTATAAATATAGGTCTAGTATCCTGTGTCCAGTGCGTGTGTAAAAGGGTTCCTAACTTACTTACACTCGCACTTATTAATATTCTATGTAATCTGAGCTAATTAAATTATTTATCGACATTTTAAAATCATCTTTATTATATTGTCTGCAGGAAGCATTGACGAACAAGATGATCACGGATGATTGGATGATTTAGCAATAAAATCAGACATTTAATGAAGTAGCCAAGCTAGAAATTGGCTTTATCAGTCACATTTAACAAAGTCATTAAAGCGATAGCTGGGTCAGTTGAGCAAACAAAATTATGGTGAATTTATCGGCCTGAATATGTAACATGACTTCACCAGGAAGAATCTGAATTTAACTGTTAAATTATAAAACGAATTCTGCCGATGATTCGTTGAATAAGCTCCATAACTATTCATTAAAAAGATGATCGAGGCAGTCGCTTCAAAGAGTTAATTTAACAGTTAAATAATAAAGAGAATTTAATCACCACACACCAGAGTGAATTTGTCAGTTAAATCAGAAAGTGAAGTGGGAGAGTTGAGTTACATTGTGAATTTGACAGATAAATAAGTAATACAATAGTCGTGTTATAGAGTGAAGTTAATAACATTGAACATAAGTCGGGTGGTTGCATTCACCAAGCTATTCAACGAACCGATACTAAGTTAGCTGTGCCAGAGTGTACTAACACACTCAATAAGAAGCCACTGCTGTTCAACTAGGACATATATTAGGCTTATGTGAAGTCCAGTTTCAGTCACATTCACGACCTGGTAAGTAGGCAATCTTCATTATTTTCTAGTTCTTCTTCTTTTCCGCTTCCTCCTCCTCCTGCTCCTCCTGCTCCTCCTGCTCCTGCTCCTCCTCCTCCTCTTCTTCTTCTTCCTCTTCTTCTTCTTCTTCTTCTTCTTCTTCTTCTTCTTCTTCTTCTTCTTCTTCTTCTTCTTCTTCTTCTTCTTCTTCTTCTTCTTCTTCTTCTTCTTCTTCTTCCCCCTCCTTTCCGTCTCCTCTTCCTGCTCCTCCTCCTTCTTCTCCTCCATCTCCCATCCTCTAGTGTTGGAACATAACCCTCCTCCATCTCATTTGAAACCCTCATAACCTTTGTTATGTGTTCTAGTTAACTCCCCGTGACTATCGCATAATCCTCATCTCTGTCCCTAACTCCCTTTTACTCTCGTCCCCCCTTTCTCTATCTCTCTCTCTCTTTCTCTCTCTCTCTCTCTCTCTCTCTCTCTCTCTCTCTCTCTGTGCGTGCGTGTGTGTGTGTGTGTGTGTGTGTGTGTGTGTGTGTGTGTGTGTGTTGCCTTTTCCCACTATATCACCATTGTCTTGCGGCTTAAACAATGAGACCTAGTCTATAACGTGTCCCATGGAATTATCTGGAAATTAAAGAGGACAGTTGAGATATTGACCACATGAGTATCTTTTGCCAATTGGTCTAAAAATATGGGACCAGCAGTTCCATTAGCTTGTTTACTCAACTAGTGTTCTGTCTAGAACCAGCGCCGTCACTTCACCTCTTGGCTGGCTGTAATTTGGTTTAGTATATCAGTAGAACAATTTTACTCAGCGGCAATAACATTGTTCTTTGTTTCACTTTGGCAGAATACAAGTTGCGGTATATATGTAAGTCAACAACATAACTATAGTTTCTATTTCGTATATATATATATATTAACGTAGACAGGGTTGTCGGTTGACATTTATAAATAGATAACGTTACGGAATATAGTTTTTCGTTAACATACCTAAATAGATTTTTCGGCTGAACACAGCGTTTCCCTATAATATATACTCATAAGGGAGTCGCGATATGGTAGATATTCGGTATATAAGGTCGCGATTCAGGCTAAACGATCGGCTGTCGACCCGCGGTCAAAGGTTTGAATCCATATTGGAGCTCAGCCTTAAAATTGACCAGTTTCACAAGTCAACCCAGCCGAAAATGAGACATATATTGGAAGTAAAGGCAACAGGAGTGATACTGATCCCATCACCAACCGGGTGCTGATTGATCTATTAAAGCATGGGTCTAACACCATATGTCCAATGCGCATTAAGGCCTGTATCCTTAACTTGGTTTTTTGTGTTTTTGCCATAGGTTTTGATGCGTATAGAAGGGTGCCTTAATTACTGTACGTATGGTATAAATATATGGCACAGCGGAATAGTTTTCCGTTTACAATTTCGATGAGCAGTGTGACGGAATAGTTTTCTGTTAACGTATGTAAGTGGACAGTACGACGGAATAGTCTTCAATTTACGTTTATAAGTGGACAGTGTGACAAAAAATGTTTTCCGTTCATATATATATATCGGACAGTGTGACGGAATAGTTTCGGTGTATTCTTCTTATTTCGTTCGCTTGAAACTTGTATATAACAGGCAATGTTGTCTCTTGTATGAATTTTACTGCCGTTTTTTAGTTCAATCTGCAGTCCATAGAGTTTATCTTCCACTGTTGTTTCTATAGGCCAGAAGGTTTGCGTATATATGTCGTATTTTGGACAGGCTTGGCGTATGTGATCTGCTGTCTGACGCCCGTCCAAATTTGCACATGGTTGATTCACCAATCTTAAATTTTGTATATATGTGGTTGCATTATCTATTGTATCCTTTTTTGAGGGGCGTAATAATGATGTATTCTAGTCTGTCCAAAGTTGGTAATCGTCTTGAGCTGGTGTTCGTGGCTTTCTGACTGATTTGATCATTCTTTTCTTTTGGTGGTATGTAACGGGAACACCTGGTTGTTCTTCTATTGCTCCTTCCTTAGCTAGTCGATCAGCTCTCTCGTTTCTGGGGACTCCACAGTGGGATGGTAACCTTATGCTGACTGCTAAGTTCAGAAAGTAGTGTCAGTAGTACCGGCTATATCCCAGGCTGGAGCGCCTCAAGTCAATAGTGCCACAGGTTGTGTACCATGGCTAGTATTCAGTAATTTCTCTGTTGCTATCTTACCTTGATTGCATGGATTTCTGCATCGTAGTTATGACAGTGCTTTCCTGTGATACTCTGGCAATGTCCCTAGTATTATTTGGGTAGACCATGTACACTCCTGCTCTTCCATTTAATACAGCATTTTGTGCTGATCCATCCGTGTAGACTAGGATCCAAAGGTCCTGTGGGCATACTTCAACAAGAAACTGCATGTGGCTTTTATGCTTTGTACAATGTTGTTCTTCCTTGTCAGTTATTCCTTTCACGTTTGTTTGGATTTGTAGTGATAGTCTATGTTTCTCTTTCCATGGAGTTCGTTCTGGAATAGTTTTCAGGGGGATACCAACTGTGGGCAGATCAGTGGTTTCTCTGCAGAGTTGTTGGCGTCGTGGATAAAACTGCTTCTATTCAAACGCCCCACAGCTATGGTTTCAAATGTTCTTCCGATTTAGAAAGATCTGGCATGTTGAGGAACTTTGCTTGTATTAGCGTTTTCGTATCTCTGCGCGCGTCTCAGTGTTTGTGTCCACCGTGTCTTCTCCATCTCCACTATAGGGGTTGATCTCATCCCTCCCTTGGTGAATCTTAGTGCTTGATTTTGCACCTTGTCCAGCTCTTTTAGTGTGGTTTTTAATGCTAAATGACATATAGTTCATCCGCATTTCAGGTGCGGTCGTAAGCTTCGCTGATAAACTTTGCTAAGTATTTTCCCATTGGCTCCACATGCGGTTCCGCTTAGTTTTCTCAGGATGCCTATTTTCCTTCTGGCTTTTGCTACTGCTTTGTTGATGTGCTTTCTCCATGTCAGCCTGCCATCAAATGTTACTCCATGGTATGTTGGTTCTTTATATCTCTTAGGGGTATTCCATTTACCTGGATGACGCCTGCCTTTTGTGTCGGTGAGAGGGTAAATAGAGTTGTGCTGCGCTTGTCAGTGTTTAATGTTGACACACCATCTATTTGCCCATGCAACTAATGCACCTACAGCTCTTTGTAGCATCTGGTGGCCACTGATGCATGCTCATTTATGCCAGGTCATCTTGGTACATTGCCGCTTTAATTCCATGCGGTAGATTAGCAATAAGATCATTGATGAAGGTTAGAAAAAGTGTGGAGGGACAAGACTTCACCCTGGGTAACACCGAGTCTCTTGCTCTTAGTCCGTCTATCTGGCTCTTCTGTTGTGCAAGTATGTCTTCACCCATTTGTACATATTCCCAATCACTTTATAGTTTATTTTACGTATAGATATATATTTTTTTCCATGTAAAGATGTTCATGTAATTGTATCGGTGTGTGCCTGTTGTTTGTATGCTGATGAAGGCTTTGTTACGCATGACTATGTTCTAGTAAAGCTTACCGATTCTGTTTCTCGTTTTTGTGTCAGCCATTTATTACTTTTACTTCTCTTACCCTGTGGAGCTCAGTGTGCTAACTGCCTGGCCACGACTGTGGCACAGGGATATGGCAGCAACCGAAAATATCGTCATTGTGAAATATTGTAAATAGAATCATCGTAAATCAGGGAATACCTGTACGCATTATCTGAAAATAAACCTAATTAACTTGCAAGAGATGTCCGAAGATTTGAAATGATCTCAGGCAAGTTTTATATTCAAAATGAATATTCTAACACTGATTTCTAAGCATTATACATAGCCAAAACCGAAGTAATGCAAGTTAGCAGATCGCCAGGCCCACTAAATATACAGATAAATAACACACCTCTGAAACAAGTTAAAGAATTCAAATACCTTGGAAGTATGATCACAGAAGATGGCAGATTGGACAGAGAAATTGACATCAGATGTCAAAAAGCTAGTGCACTTACATATCAACTATCACCCTTACTGAAACATCCAAACATACCCATGTCCGCAAAACGACAGATAATAAACAGCATATTCACACCAACCCTATGCTACCAATCTCAAACCTGGACTTTATCCAAATTACACCTTCGCAAAATCAACACCTGCGAAATGAGATGCCTGAGGAGAGCTGCCAACTTAACAATCCGAGACCGAGTAAGAAATGCTACTATCAGACAGACTGTGGGATCAACACCTTGTGCCACATTTATTGACAGACAGAAGATCAAGTGGTTTGGCCATGTCATTAGAATGCAACATCAACAACTACCATCACTGGCCTTACATCAAAGATCATCTGCGACGAGACCACGAGGACGTCCAAGAAGAAAATGGATTGACGACATCAGAGACATTGTACAATCACACGGAATGACACTATCCAGTGCCGTCCACCGGGCGCTGGAACGCAAATTATTCCTCCCCACGACGCTTGACGGCAGAAGTGGAAGATGATGATGATGATGATGATGATACATAGCAAAGATAAGGTAATTCCATAGCAAGTAAACCAGTGGAGTATGAAATACCAGGTCTGCACACATTCTAGTCTTCGTTACAAGAAGATAAAGTGGCCAGTTCACTTACTCAAAGCCTGTCACACGATGCTACTTAACACGCAGTTGAGGGAGGGAGTTGCTATCAGCATCCCACGCTTTGCCGTTTTTATCCAAAGGCAAACATTGCATTCGATCCAGGCATTTCGTTACAAGTGTCGGCCAAACGGTCATGTCTTTCCTATATATAGCACAAGCAAATGTCCATCTGAAACCTTGTTTGTTTATTTGTTTGTATTACCGCGACCACACCACGGCTTGCGTGGACCGGGATAGATTTCAACCGAATTGAGGAATACAAGACACTTGCCCAAGTGGTAGTGTAGTGGCTTAACACTATGGGTAAGGGCTTAACACGATAGGTAGACAAGTGGATTAACACAATGGGTAGTCTAGTGGCTGAACACAATGGGTAGTCTAGTGGCTGAACACAATGGGTAGTCTAGTGGTTGAACACTATGGGTAGTCTAGTGGCTAAACACTATGGGTAGTCTAGTGGCTGAACACTATGGGTAGTCTAGTGGCTGAACACTATGGGTAGTCTAGTGGTTGAACACTATGGGTAGTCTAGTGGTGTAACACTATGGGTAGTCTAGTGGTTGAACACTTTAGGTAGTCTAGTGGCTGAACACTGTGGGTAGTCTAGTGGCTGAACACTATGGGTAGTCTAGTGGTTGAATACTATGGGTAGTCTAGTGGTTGAACACTATGGGTAGTCTAGTGGTTGAACACAATGGGTAGTCTAGTGGCTGAACACTATGGGTAGTCTAGTGGCTGAACACAGTGGGTAAAGTAGAGGCTGAACACTATGGGTAGTCTAGTGGCTGAACACTATGGGTAGTCTAGTGGCTGAACATTATAGGTAGTCTAGTGGTTGAACACAATGGGTAGTCTAGTGGCTGAACACTATGGGTAGTCTAGTGGTGTAACACTATGGGTAGTCTAGTGGTTGAACACTATGAATAGTCTAGTGGTTGAACACAATGGGTAGTCTAGTGGCTGAACACTATGGGTAGTCTAGTGATTGAACACTATGGGTAGTCTAGTGGCTGAACACTATGGGTAGTCTAGTGGCTGAACACAATGGGTAGTCTAGTGGCTGAACACTATGGGTAGTCTAGTGGCTGAACACTATGGGTAGTCGAGTGGCTGAACACTATGGGTAGTCTAGTGGCTGAACACTTTGGGTAGTCTAGTGGCTGAATACTATGGGTAGTCTAGTGGCTGAACACTATAGGTAGTCTAGTGGCTGAACACTATGGGTAGTCTAGTGGCTTAACACTATGGGGAGTCTAGTGGCCCCACACTCAGCTGCGGACCCGGTGGTCATGGGTTCAAATCCGCATCGGGGCTAAATTTGCACAATTGACTTGGGTTCCCAGTAGACCCAGACTAAAATATGTACTAGGAAATGTCATGGGAGATAAAGGTGGCCGGTGCAATACTGACCACATCCATCGCTAAGCGTCGATAGATCTGTACAATATGGTTCTAGCACCATATACATAATGCGCCTTATGGTGCGTAAATTGGTCCTGTAGTACTTTACTTATTTTACTTTACTTATTTTACTGACTTTACTTATTTTACTTACTTTACTTATTTTACTTACTTTACTTACTTTACTTATTTTACTTACTTTACCAACTTTACTTATTTTACTTACTTTACTAACTTTACTAACTTTACTAACTTTACTTACTTTACTTACTTTACTAACTTTACTAACTTTACTAATTTTACTTACTTTACTTATTTTACGAACTTTACTTAATTTACTTACTTTAGTTACTGTACTAACTTTACTAACTTTACTTACTTTACTAACTTTACTAACTTTACTTACTTTACTTACTGTACTAACTTTACTAACTTTACTAACTTTACTTACTTTACTTATTTTACGAACTTTACTTAATTTACTTACTTTAGTTACTGTACTAACTTTACTAACTTTACTAACTTTACTTACTTTACTTATTTTACGAACTTTACTTAATTTACTTACTTTAGTTACTGTACTAACTTTACTTATTTTACGAACTTTACTTAATTTACTTACTTTAGTTACTGTACTAACTTTACTAACTTTACTAACTTTACTTACTTTACTAACTTTACTAACTTTACTTACTTTACTAACTTTACTTACTTTACTAACTTTATTTACTTTACTTATTTTACTTACTTTAATAACTGTATTACCCAGGCCGTCGCTACTGGGTATACAAGCTAGGATGGCGTGTTCAAAACCCGAGCTCTACCGAGGGCTGGAAATAATTCCACGATGCGTTGCCCATGCAATCGACACTTAGTTAAAATATATAGTGTATATAAAAAAAATATAATGAGTTCCCAATCTGGAACCTGTTGGGGCTACGTGAAGCGATAGGACCATCACATATTTGGAGGCCTGAGTGCACGGAGGAATGGGTACTTAGTCCTTCCCTCCCGCAGCAAACGATAAGAGCTCGCATTGATCCCACCCTTACTTCTCAAGACGTTTCGTTTCTACAATCCTACTCAACGTAGGGTAATGAACACAAACAAATGGCATCAGTGAACTTTATTCCACCAGCAGGATTGCCATGAACCTGAATTTTTCTAGTGACTTTATTAGGGACTCAAGCGTTTAGGTTCGAGTGAAAACAAGACTTTACTAAATACATGGAGTTATGGAAGACCTTTCTGCAACTTGTGTCCATTACGGAACCCCGTTTGCGCCAGAATAGCCTAGTGGCGTTACAAACTTTATGCACACATACAGACTTTACTAAGAACAAATGCAGAACAATCAATACTGCATAGTCTTTTATGTGAACACAAATTACAGGCAGTTGCAACTTTCATCAATTAAGTTCGTTAACATTGCTTTAAGTGGCTTGGATCGTGATAATTGATTTCGGTGATATGAAGTGATTACCCGATTTTAGACACCTTGCTTTCTGAGCTAATGCCTGCTGAGATATTGATTGCTGTGTCATTGATTTTTTTAGCACAAGTTTGTTGCGTCATTCACGATCAACCCATCGGCCACTGATTGCTTTGAGGTTGCTTGTTAAATCATTGATTGATTAATCAGTGATTACGTTGACACTGAACGCACGTAACGGGCCTGCTGGGCTGTAAATTAAGTATGTTGTTTCTGAATTATTCTTTTGCTTCGTCTTGAATGTTGAGCTAGGAGAGCGGGTTTGCCGTTTGTTCAGTTGTCGAATCATGTATTGCAGAAGAGCAGTTGGATTTCTGGAAGCTCAACGAATTGTTGAATGATGTATAGTATTAGAGCAGTTGGATTTCTGGAAGCTCAAAGAGAGTCTTTTTCTCATGTAATATAAACAGAACGTGTGCATAATTGACTTTATAGTTTAACTATAAATAAAGAAAACAAAATGACCCTTTTACGGAAGAGCGCTTTAGTGTAGTTGTTAGGGAGCTACGCGACAATGTCATGAGCACCGTCGGACGAGGGTTCGACGCCTGCTTTCGTCGTCATTCAACAGAGGGAAAGACTGGTCACTTATCCATCCATCCATCCATTCAAACCTACACACTGTGATGTCACTATCACTTCTATCAAACAATAAAACATGACTTTCTGGGTATCTGTGAAGAAGGTAGTTTGCCGTTGCTTTCCTTATTAACAGTGACCATATTGGTCGATGATCGTAGCCTAGTGAGGCCGAATCAACGGAAGTTTCCCGCTTCATCAATTGCAAGGCATGTGTTGGAAAGCGGCAATGTGCCTTTCGCGTGTTGTTTAACACACACAATGCTTGCTTTTTAAAGTTTGCAAAAGCCTCAATGATTAAGTTACACAAGCCAGTTTTGTGCAAACAGAAAGACATGTTAGTTTAAAATTACCGTGGTAGACAATTGACATTACTGTGCGAACATGTGTATATTTCAGCTTGAAGGATTTCTCTAGTTATTTTACTTTCTTGTGTGAAAACTGCAGTATGTACCCGACGATATTCAGAGAAATATGCCAGGCAATAATTCGTGCAATCTATTGTTTATGTCTTCGTTATTCAAAATCAACTAGAACTATTATTGTATGCAACTTGGTCTATATTTTTTAAAACTTTCTTCATGAAGATTATTATGAGGGTTTCCCCACATGAAATATTTATTTTGCGGCTGAATATTTATTTCGGGTCGTCTTCGTAACCACAGCTTTGTCATTCTACTTTGACTGGTACCGAAGCTGACTTAGTGCTGCCAGAAGTGTCGGTTTTCCGACACAGTTGCGGGGTTGTAATTAAACAAATAAGTGACCAGAAAAATGCTTTAGTTTTTCCCCTAAATCAAATTACCATATTTAATTCAATCGAACTCTTTCCCAACTTTTGTACTCCAGGCACAGTAATTGTATTTTCATTGTAGCTGTGGTTGTCGTTTTCTGTGAAGATCTAATTGTAAGTTGTTAGCATTGTAACCACCTGGTCTATGTGACGGGTGAGATGAATTACGGCCTTATGTGTCATTTGTGACAATCGTGTTAGTTACGGTATTGAGGGATTTCAAAATGCTAAAGAGAAAGCCTTCATTCCAGGATTTTTTTTACTCGTAACAGATTCAGTGCCAAAAAAAAAAAAAAAATAGGTCTAGACCAAACAAAAATACATGGGGAAGAATGGGAAGTAGGAGTGTATCACAGTTATGACTTAACTGTATTGATATTTAAAATATTTTTCAGATTGGCAGTTACGGGAAGTTTGAATAGACGATTTATTGTCCGTGGCACTTAATCAGTTAAGAGAAATGTCCTCGTTTCTCAGGTGCGACATCTGGCAACTCGAGGTTGACTCCGGTTGAAAGTTATATGTTGTTAGACTTAGTTAAACATAATTTAACTCTCACTGTTTACACAGGCATAAAGTAACACTATAAAGTTCGATAAAATATCAGAACTGCGATAAATTAATAAAGTCGCTGATTACATTCTGATTAAAATTAAAAGTTTACAATTAAAATACATGAGTACATCACGGCTTTAACAGTTCACCCCCTAATTATTATAACTGTAATTGTCTATCCTTGACAGAACATCGCAGTCAGCCCCAGAATTTTGGGCTGTGATTTCTTGTTTCGAACGTGGTATGCGGATTGCAAATTGCGTTCGTAAAACCATCGCCACAGCACGTGCAATTATAACTAAATTACCATAACAAACAGCGAATGGCGAAATGGTTCGCCTTGAATCTCCAGGCTGTGGACCACGAGGTGTCCTTCCCAGTGTCCCCGAGCAAGATTCACTTCGTCGAGCCTGTTCGCCGTCTAAAACATAATAAATATATATTATATGGAAGCCCCGACCAAGTCCAAAATGGGTACCACGAAATTCCTGGAAAAATAGAGGATCCAGGATAATATTGACTACATAACCCACATTTTTTTTTTGCCTATTCAATTTACAGTTCATTGCAGTCAACACTAGAATTTTTCAGCTGCTGTTGATGTCTTGGCAAGTTTTACGTTCAGTAGTTTGCTATTGTTTCGGAACGACCGGCTCACATACCTTTCCTTAAGAAACCACCGCGAAGCGATCCGCTGTCGAATCTCGCGCAGCTGTGTTTCGCACGTGGGTATACGGATTTACGAACAGCGTCCTTAAACCCATCGCCAGGGAGCACTGCGAATGCCGATTGGTCTATACTAATATGGGCATAGCAGTATTTGGCCAATGCTCCTTAAGGCGCGTACACGTGTCCTTTACTTTACTAACCAGCTGTAGCCGGTTGAACAGTATTGATGGTTGAACAGTATTGATGGTTGAACAGTATTGATGGTTAGAACAGTATTGATAGTTGAACAGTATTGATGGTTGAACAGTATTGATGGTTGAACAGTATTGATGGTTAGAACAGTATTGATAGTTGAACAGTATTGATGGTTGAACAGTATTGATGGTTGAACAGTATTGATGGATGAACAGTATTGATGGTTAGAACAGTATTATAATTGAACAGTATTGATGGATGAACAGTATTGATGGTTGAACAGTATTGACTTTTTAACATTATTAATGGTTGAACAGCATTGATGGTTGAACTGTATTGATGGTTGAACAATACTGATGGTTGAACAGTATTGATGGTTGAACGGAACCCAGGCAACTTTCCTTGAACACGATCCAGATCAAATCAAATTAGTTAGGAGGATTGTCCCATGATAAAAAAAAACTAACTATTGTATTTATTAATAAGTAATATTTCCATTTACGTCTCTGTCTGTCTGTCTGTCTGTCTGTCTGTCTGTCTGTCTGTCTGTCTGTCTGTCTGTCTGTCTGTCTGTCTGTCTGTCTGTCTGTCTGTCTGTCTGTCCGTCCGTCCGTCCGTCCGATCCCCACCCGCCCGCCCGTCCGTCCGTCCGTCCGTCCGTCCGTCTGCCTGCCTGCCTGTCTGTCTGTCTGTCTGTCTGTCTGTCTGTCTGTCTGTCTGTGTGGGTGGGAGATGTGTATGTGTGTGGGTAATAGATTATGTGGGAGTATGGGAGAAGTGTGTGTATGTGAGTGGAGGATGTGTGGGGTGTGTGTGTGGGGATATGTGTGTCTGGGTGGGTGGGAAGATGTGTGCTGGTTGAGGATGTGTGTGGTGGGGATGTATGAGTGGGTGGGTGGGGAGGTGTATGGGTGGGTGGATGGATGTGTGTATGGATGGGGCGTATGTGGGTGGGGAATATGTTGGTTGGTGAGGGATGTGTGGGAGGGGGATGTGTGTTTGGCTTGGTGTGTTTTTGTGGGTTGTGGTATGTGTGGGTGTGGGTGTTGGCGGGTGAGCGATGTGTGGATGTTGGCAGGTGGGGGATGTGTGTGTGTGTGGGTGTGTTGGGGCGTGTAGGGGGAGTGGAGGATGTGTGTATGCGTGGGAGATGTGTGTGAGTGGGGTTGTGTGAGTGGGTGGGGATGTATGTGTGGTTGGTAGGGTGTGTGGATTGATGTGAAATGTGTGTGTGTGTGGGGATGTGTGTTTGGATGATAAGATGTGTGGGTATGGGTGGGTGATGTGTGAGTGGGTGAGGGATGTGTGTGTGTCTGTGCGGGATGTGTGTGTGTGTGTTAGGGGTATGTGTGTGTGGTTGGGGGTATGTGTGTCTGTGGGTGGAGCATGTGTGTGTGTGGGCGAGTTTGTGTGGTTTGGGGTATGTGTGAGTGGGGAGTTGTGTGTGTGTGGGGATGTTTGTGTGGGTGGGAGCGAGATGTCTGGGTTGGTGAGAGGATGTGTGAGTGGGTGGAGGGATGTGTGGTGGGTGGTGGATGTGTGGTGTGTGGGGGTGTGGATATGGTTGGGTTATGTGTGAGTGGGTGAGGGATGTGTGTGTGTGGGTTGGTGCGGGATGTCTGTGTTAGAGGGGTGATGTGCCACATAACATGATAATATGCATTGTTTATGCTTACAACATTTATTTGACAATGTTTTTTTTTCCTACGTGAATGTATAATGCACTGTTGATGAACGAAAGATGGGTGATTGGAAGGGCCGAATGTAAAACGGGCATACGTGCGATTCAATTCAATTCTCTCTCTCTCTCTCTCTCTCTCTCTCTCTCTCTCTCTCTCTCTCTCTCTCTCTCTCTCTCTCTCTCTCTCTATCTCCCCTTATCTCTCTCTCTTCGTACAGTAAATATCCGAATTGTGTCAGTACAAACCAAAGACGAAGGTTATTCAGTTTAGTAACTACTCCAGAGTGAACAGTATACATCTGACATTTGGTGCTCGAATAGGCAAGTATCAGTAGTAACATTTACAATCGCAGTTATCTTTACACAGCATCATTAAAGAAGTGAATAATGCAGGATCAATAATGCACACGTAACAAAATTAATAACGGTATCATAACGATCCAATATGAGAGAGTGCGAAGACCGTTTTCCTGTTTTAGCAATATCCTTCAGATAACATTATCTGTAATGTTGACTCCGGTCAGCCAACTTCGTGTCTATGAAAAGTTGGATTGTAAAAATGTATTTATGCTTATTGTCATTACAATAACAAGGTCTCCAATTTAATCACTTCTTTGGCTGTATGTGAAAAGAATTCTAGAAACACCTTAGATAGATTAACTCTTTGGCTGGTGGTGGGGAAAATGCTGTAAAAACATTGAGTAGATCGAATCTTGGCTTTATTTGGGAAGAATGCTGGAAACCTCTTGGGTAGGTCATCTCTTTGGGTAGTTGTGTGAAGAATGTTGGAAACACCCCGGATAGATCAGCTCGATGGTTCGATATGATAAGAATGCTGGGAACACTTTGGATAATCAGCTCTTTGGTGGGTTTGGGGAAAATTCTTGGAAAACATTGAATAGATTTACAACTAACGATGACGTATTGAACCAAACTAACTGGGACGCAGAGGTGTTTCCAAGGCACCAGGGCCGGGTTATATACTGGCCAAGACCTATTGACGCGTCCTCGTCGAGCGTCCTGGGCAACAGGTCCCTTCGGGGTCCTGGCTAAACTCAGTAGGATCGCCGATTCCTCCGAAGTCGGAGAGTGTCTGCCTGTACGGCGAGGAACCACCAGTCTGCACACCAATAAGCCAGACATGGGACAACGGATACTCACGCAAACTTAAGTTTCTGTATGATATCACACTGATGCTGGACAACAGGATGCCTTCATCCGATATACAGGACTTCACGTTGGAGCTCAAGC
This sequence comes from Cepaea hortensis, assembly GCA_963921405.1. Lineage (NCBI taxonomy): Eukaryota > Metazoa > Mollusca > Gastropoda > Stylommatophora > Helicidae > Cepaea > Cepaea hortensis. The sequence goes on from OY992878.1 coordinate 142,488,850, forward strand.
CAACGAACACAAGCAAGCAAAGCAACGAAACTAACTCACGAAGAGAATTGATTACTCGTATTAAACGCAGACAAGCTACATTCTTTGAACATGGGTAAACTGACACTCGACTTTCTTTGGACATGGGTAAACTGACACTCGACTTTCTTTGGACATGGGTAAACTGACACTCGACATTCTTTGAGCATCGGTAAACTGATACTCGACATCCTTTGGACATCGGTAAACTGACACTCGACTTTCTTTGGACCTGGGTCAACTGACACTCGACTTTGTTTGGACCTGGGTCAACTGACACTCGACATTCTTTGAGCTTCGGTAAACTGATACTCGACCTTCTTTGGACCTGGGTCAACTGACACTCGACTTTTTTTGAACCTGGGTCAACTGACAATCGACATTCTTTGAGCATTGGTAAACTTACACACAACTTTCTTTGGGCATGGGTAAACTGACACTCGACTTTCTTTGGACATGGGTAAACTGACAATCGACATTCTTTAAGCATCGGTAAAGTGGCACTCGACATTCGATGAGCACCAGTACACATTTCACTCGAATTTCTTTGGACATTGGTAAACCGACACTTGACTTTCCTTGGACGTGGGGAAACTGAAAAGATAAATGTCAGGACAAAGTATTCCCAGTAAAATATATTATATGCATGTACTTTACAGGACGTCGTAATCAACCCCATCATTGTTTGGTTGTTTATGATTTTCTAGGCAATGGTTACGTTCAGTAGTTTGCCAGTACGAGGCGGCCTGCTTCCTAATCACCTGCGGCAGATTTCGAACCCTCAACTCAATATGCTGGTTAATTGTGTGGAACGCGTTCTCAGCCCCTAAGCCACAGTGCCGTTACTGTTACACAATACTTTCCTCCGTAACATTGTCACGTGAGTGGTGAGATAGAGTTAGCGAAGCTGTGTAAGATTTACACAGGCAGTTATCTTTACGCAGCATGATAATAGAAGTAACTAATGCGGGATCAATAATGCACACGTAACAATACTAATAAGGGTATTATAACAACCCGGTATGAGCGAGTGCGAGGACCGTTATCCTGTTGCAGCATGATCCTTCAGATAACATTATCTGTAATGTTGATTCCGGACGGACAGCCAATTGTATGTATGAAAAGTTGGATTGTAAATAAAACGTCTTTATGCTTATTGTCATTACAATAACAAGGTCTCCTATTCGACCAGTTCTTTGGCTGTATGTGAAAAGATGTCTGGAAAACCCCTGGATAGATTAACTCTTTGACTTATGTTGGGAAGAATGCTGACAACCCCCTGGATAGATCAGCACGTTAAATGGCTGTAGGAAGAAAGACGAACACTCTGGGAAGATCCACTCGTTGGCGTCATGTACGAAGAGTGTTGGAAACACCTGGGATAAATGAGTTCTTTGGCGTCATGTGGGAAGAAAGCTGGGAACGCTTTAGGTTAGATCAACTCCTTAGCTGACTGTGGAAAGAATGCTGGAAACATCGTGAATAGATTAACCTTTTGTCCGGATATGTGAAGAATGATGATTACACATTGGGAGAATCAGCTGGTCGGCACATGTAAGAACAATGCTGGAAACACCTTGAATAGATTCAAAGTGTAATGAAAAGGTATTGCAAGAAAAACTCACGAAGAGAACTGGTTACTCGTATTAATGATAGACAAGCAATATTCTTCGGATATGGGTATACTGGCAAATGACATTCCTTGAAAATGGGTAAACGGTATGAAAAGTGTAACAACAGGAACATTTGAGGGAAAAAAGGAAATATCAGGACACAAGATACTAAGCATTCTGTCGTTATGAATAAAAGAATTATCTATTCCAGGAATGTCTGGCAACACGCGAAGCAGGAGTCTGTGGACAAACATGACAACCAACACCATATATTATAGTCTTTGAAAAGAATCAGTTCCCCCAAAGATGCCCTTTTCTTTTTGCTACTCTACTTACATTTTGAAACTTCCTACTCCACTCATAAACTTGCTGGCATACATCAAGTTATTGGACCTTCATTGGCCGATGAATTTCTAGAGGTTTCACCCTTTCACTTATTAAAAAAATAAAAACGGATAATAGAACGCTGTTTCTCTTTGATGTCAAACGTGGGGGGCGCCATCTTTAAACTGTTCAATGACGTCACCGTGTTTGTCTGCACCGTGATGTCATGTGTTTGACACTCTTGACATCCCTTACAGCAATATTGACAGGTTGCAAGACAATGGCATGGTTATTATAATTTCTATCACAATTTTAAGGTTTTCTTTTGAAGCCCCCTCGTATATAGTGTAAAGATTTTTCTCTAATCTCTACTACATTCCATTACTTCTACCAGTGTCGATCAACACCTGTGAATTGATTCCTTTTCAGGACGATCGACAAACAAGAAGAGCTTACATTTTTGTGAAAAATACAGTAGACGATTGCTCATCGTCCTTCCCAATCCAAATGTTCTGGAAAAAAAGACAGCCCATTGAATTACATTAGAAAGAACATTATCCGCGGACCACTCTCTTGCGTTCCCGTGTCTCATTCACCAGGATCTAGCATAAAACAGTCTAGTGCCAAGCCTGCGGGCATTACTGCCGCGTTGATTAGCTGGGTCACGTAACACTGAAACCCGCTTCTACGTTACCGGAGTACTTATGTCTTCTCAGGGAACTCATGAGTTTCCAGTGGCCCCGGGTGGTTTGAGGGGGCAAGTTAGTGTAATAGTTATGATGTTAAGGTGACAAAGACACTAGAGAGGTCGGTCAAAGGAAGGTTCGTTATCTGACGGGACGGAAAGATGGGCCACCTATTTCTCCGTTCAACACGCCCAAATAATGCGATGATCCTAACACGTCACATAACCACAGCAGCTTTTTGCTGCGGGCGTTTTTAAAAACTGTGTTTTATTTTCGGCCTGTTGATCGAGGGTTCGAATCAGCACAAGGGCAGATTTAAAAAAAAAAGTTGATTTGGTTTCCCAGGTCGACCCAGCCTAAAGCCGGTATCAGGACATGTCTTGGGAGTCAAGGCGACAGGTGTGATATTGACCACATGACCCAACTAATGTCCATTGGTCTATACAAATATTGGTTCAACACATGACCCAACTAATGTCCATTGGTCTATACAAATATTGGTTCAACACATGACCCAACTAATGTCCATTGGTCTATACAAATATTGGTCCAACACATGGCCCAACTAATGTCCATTGGTCTATACAAATATTGTTCCTGCACCATGTACCCATTGCCCATAAGTAATGTAGAAGGGCTCTTTACTTTCCTTACTCTACTGTGTTTAGTGCTTCACACCCATCATCATCAAGCGCCATGCCGGCTGGCGTAGGCGTTCATGACTCTCCACAGATCTTAGTCTTTGGTTGTTCTGGATCAACTCTGCTGATGATATTACTCCATACCATCGTCCCAATCCATCCAGCGTCATTTCTCTTGGTCTGCCTCTGCCTCTCTTCGCCTCAAACTTTCCAGTTGTCACGGTGTTCTTCAATGCCTGTTTTCTCATCACATGACCAAAGAAAGCTTTTTGTATCTTTCTTATTATTGTATATCATGTTCTAGTTTCATTAACCTCTTTCAGGCTCCACACTACCCATATCAATTAATGGATCAATCAATCAATCAATCAATCAATCAATCAATCAATCAGTAAATCAATCAATCAATCAATCAATCAATAAATCAAGTATCCACACTAACGACTGGCTTCAACATTTTCCATCTCTTGTTCTGATGGTTATCTAAGATAACTTGCTGTTCGACCATCTTTTCATAGTGTCTTTTTTATCTGTATCGTTACCTTGCTCTAAATATCGTCCTTTCGATTTTTTGCTCAATTATATATTTCTGTTCAAAATGTTCTATCTTTTCCCAATATTGCCAAAATGTTTGACTTATCAGTTGTTAGTTTCTTACATCTTTTGAATCCCAAATTATCCTGGGTTTTAATAAATCCTTGCTTTTTTATTCCGCAAGATTCGGCAGCGAATCGCGTCGCGTTACTTACGGGGGTATGTGAGCCGGTCGTTCAGAAAGCAATGACAAACTTTTGTTGTTGTTGTTGCTTATCCCTTACGGGACGTTGCAGTCAACACCAGCATTTTTCAGCTGCCGTTGATGTACTAGGCAAGTGTTACGTTCAGTAGTTCGCCATTGCTTTCTGAACGACCCATACCAGCACGTTATAACACAACGCGACACGGTCTGCTGCACAAATCGGTCGCAGCTGAGCTTCGAACGCCTGGTATCCGGCTCACGAACCGCGTTCACAAACTTTTGGCCAAAAAAAACAAAAAAACAACAACTTGCCAAGACATCAACAACAGCTGAAAAATGCTGGTGTTGACTGCAATGTCCTGGAAAGGTTGTGAGGGAAAAAAAATCCACATGTCTAACGTCTCAGTTCGATTGTCTAGCTGGGTATTCATTGTTCATGCTTCGAGTCGAGGGAAATGAACGAGCTGATAAACTGGCTGGCTCTGCACCCCCTGTAGATGGCCAGCCCATGGATCATGCCGATGTTATTAACGTCCTTAAAGATATGTCGAGAACAGAAGACTTTGACGTCAGAGAATCCACATCGCTGTCCAGGATGAAAACTTGGGAGTAAGAATTAGCACGGCCAGACACGAGAGGTACATCGGGAAAACGAGGTGCCTCGTTAACCAACACAGAACTGGCACTATTAGCCACCGAACGCTGATGCATATGCTGGGGGGGGGGGGGGGAGGGGGGAGGATCTGAGCACCTATGGACCTGTCCGGAGTGCAATGAAGATACCCCAACTGATAACTGATAACTGTTCATGCTTCGGCAATATATATGTTTGATAATTCATTAACTCTTTGGATATTTGCACATATTTTTAATTTTCTTGGATGTATGTTTCTAATAATATATTTTTCTGCCTGTTTCACCATGGTGACCATTTGTCATACATCGTCATTAGCAAGCTCGTTGCAGAACGGCTCTCTCATCCCGTCCTGTCGGAGAGCTTCTCGTTCATGTGATAGTTCACCCGCCTCATAAATATCAGTTCCCGAGATATCTCCATTGTCCTTTATCCATCTTCAGGTGGTCGATTCCCGCCTCTTCTCTCCGGAGCAATGACTTCCATCACAGTTCTTCCCAAACCACAATGCCTTTTAATATGGCAGAAGGTTTAGTTTCCCCAGACAGGATACTTATTATAAGCCTGTTGTCTGCCATGGTCAGATCGTGTAGAAAGTCCGTTTGTCATTACCCAGGTCAATATTAGGGGATACTTATTACCTGTTCTGTATAGCGTTTACAAACTCTTGCCAGTATTTAAGTTCTATTACTTACTTTTCATTTGAGCGAAATTGCCGAAATGTTTGCAAATAAATATATAATCTTAATGTCATTACCCAGGTCAATATTAGGGGATACTTATTCATCATCATCATCATCATCATCATCTTCCACTTCTGCCGTCAAGCGTCGTGGGGAGGAATAATTTGCGTTCCAGCGCCCGGTGGACGGCACTGGATAGTGTCATTCCGTGAGGTTGTACAATGTCTCTGATGTCGTCAATCCATTTTCTTCTTGGACGTCCTCGTGGTCTCGTCGCAGATGATCTTTGATGTAAGGCCAGTGATGGTAGTTGTTGATGTTGCATTCTAATGACATGGCCAAACCACTTGATCTTCTGTCTGTCAATAAATGTGGCACAAGGTGTTGATCCCACAGTCTGTCTGATAGTAGCATTTCTTACTCGGTCTCGGATTGTTAAGTTGGCAGCTCTCCTCAGGCATCTCATTTCGCAGGTGTTGATTTTGCGAAGGTGTAATTTGGATAAAGTCCAGGTTTGAGATTGGTAGCATAGGGTTGGTGTGAATATGCTGTTTATTATCTGTCGTTTTGCGGACATGGATATGTTTGGATGTTTCAGTAAGGGTGATAGTTGATATGTAAGTGCACTAGCTTTTTGACATCTGATGTCAATTTCTCTGTCCAATCTGCCATCTTCTGTGATCATACTTCCAAGGTATTTGAATTCTTTAACTTGTTTCAGAGGTGTGTTATTTATCTGTATATTTAGTGGGCCTGGCGATCTGCTAACTTGCATTACTTCGGTTTTGGCTGTGTTTATACTCATATTGTATCTGCTGCAGGTTGAACTCAGATTAGTAATATGATTTTGTAGTCTGCCCTCATCGCTGTAAAACAGGCACTGATCATCTGCAAATAGAAGTTCATTTATTCCCTGTGGGTCAGTTGTTTCATCTGGAGTAAAGAGTTCTAAATTTTCTGAATCTGGTCTGTCGAGACTTGCTTCTTTGGAAATTCTGTCCATGTAGATATTGAATAGCAGGGGAGAGAGCACACATCCCTGCCTCACTCCTGTATTGACTGTGAACATATCTGATATACCTTCCTGTGTTCTTACTTATTACCTGTTCTTTATAGCGTTTACAAACTCTTGCCAGTATTTAAGTTCTATTACTTACTTTTCATTTGAGAGAAATTGCCGAAATGTTTGCAAATAAATATATAATCTTAATGTCATTACCCAGGTCAATATTAGGGGATACTTATTACCTGTTCTGTATAGCGTTTACAAACTCTTGCCAGTATTTAAGTTCTATTACTTATTTTTCATTTGAGCGAAATTGCCGAAATGTTTGCAAATAAATATATAATCTTAATGTCATTACCCAGGTGTAGCATGATGGAACAGAATTCCCCATTCCCAGTCCGACACATTTAATAAAGATACTTTAAGTCTTAACGGGGACCATATAGAGGGGCTATTATTAGATCGTATGTTCTAGAACGAGTTGGGGGAGGCGGCGGTATGCACTTGTCTTATGATTGGTTCATAAGTAATGAGCCCACGCTATTCCTGGGCCATATTTTAAAATCTAATTTGTTTGAGCGGGGATCTCACCGAGAGCGGTCGCTAGTGTGATGTGATGACCCAACAATGCCCTTAAAGATTCAATAATATATTGTTCTCTGGACAGCAGGTACCACTTTAAAACATACTTTAATGTTGTAGTTGTGTCTGGTAAACCAATGAGAAGAATGTATGAGTATTTTATGAATAAAATGTGAAAGTGGAAAACCTAACTTCTGTGCGCCAGTATTCTGGACACTGCATCTTCAACCTTGACACGTCTTTCACGCTGTATACTCCAAATGCATATCAATCCCTTGTTGTGACTGGTTGCGTATGCTTGATGAATGTAGAGTACACTCATGCAGATTCGCAAACCCAAACCCCTTGTGCATTCTTCATGCCTAGGATGACTCATTCTTAACTCAACTGTACCTTTGCTCTCGTGCGAGTTAACAAATGGCAGTCTGAATGGGAATGAGTGATGTAAACATGTACACGTTCCTTGGTAAAACGCTGAGAATGATGGAGTGAGTGAGTTGGTGATTTAATAAATAGCCTCTCACATCTAGTGGAAGGAAAGATGCTTCAATATCCATATGTAAACAGGTTGTGTGTGGCACGCCAGAATTGCTAAGTCCATGTGATGCCTGGTAGCTATTAGCTCAAGAGAATTAATATAATTTCTCTCTGAAGTATTACACTGGTACCTTTACTGTTGGATGGCTCATATAAACTAGTTCCTAAGAGAACCATAGGTGTGTGAACCTGTGTCTTAGTTGGCTGAATATAATGTATGGCTCATGCAAATTTACAAGGACTAAACATGTTTTTCCCATATGTGCTTGGTGCATATGTGAAAAGTTGTTATGCAATTGAGCTTCTGTTACCTACTGTGGTAGACATGAAAATTACTCAGTGGGGAAAGAGCACATGATGATGATAAAGATGATGTACCTGTGAGTCAGGTCTGTCTGAGAGAGGGGGTGAGGTCTGGCATTGCTGAGTGAGTGTATATGGAATAGGACATTCATGCACCAACATGACAACCATAGGAATGGATGTCTGGTCTGCTAATTGGGTAAATGCCATTAGTTAATACATATTGCATATTGCAGTTGTAAATGCCTATTTTCCATTTCCCTTCACAATGCCTGTCCCATGTTGCTATGTCACAATGATTGCTGTACTGTGTCTGGTCCTCCTTGTGCCCAGGTCTACTGTGGTTCAAACATGGTGGAACTTAGACCACATAAATGCTTGTAATTGTGTTAAGCTACCCTGTCTCAGCATATGGTCTTGTGATTACCATAGTACATCAGAGTGAAATACACTGCATCATCAAACTAGGAGAGGTGTGTTTGGACCACACCCATCCTTTTCCTCCCATCCCCAATCTGTGTCTGTTGATGTATAATAACATTATCTTTTAACATATGTAAAGAGATGTTGTGCCATTTTATATATCAGCAGAGAACAGTATGGTGGAGAGGCCATCCATATATCATCTGGGACAACTAAACAGAAGTTCTAGATCCAGATGTGACTCCCTATCAAAATGTGGGAATATCAAGAAGAGTTTTCTCTCAGCTCTCTAACAGCTGAATGCACAAATGGGAGCAAAACACAATCTGAAGCACTACCAATGTGGTGAACTGGACAGTGATCTTGAGTCAGTCAAAGATCAACTGAGACTAACAACAAGTCTAGTAGTATGAATTACATTCATAGAAAACTGTGGGGTAACTTGGAGTGTTTGTTTATCTAAGACAAAACTTAGAAAATATCCAGCCTGATGCTCACACAGTGATTCTTGAAGAATGTGATGAACAGTAGGGAAGTTGATCTGGCTAAGTGAGTAGCTGCAATGTATGGAACATTCTGTATGTCATTATTGAAGTACCCAGTGACAGCCTTCACTAACAGCCTGATCAACCGTGAGATGCAGTACCATATCATACCAAATCTTGTCTTCAAGAGGAATGAATCTGCCATGAAGCTTATTCTGGGGAAGCTGCTAACTGGAGCTTGTCCAACATCAATGCTGATGATAAAAGGATTCAACAGACCCAGAACAGTAGTTTCTTCCTTGAGTTGCCCATGGATAGGATTTCCTAAATTCCCAAGAGACAGGAAATGATGATAGTTACCGATACTGTAACGGGATGGTGTAGTTAGATATTGGAGAGGAGGAAGCGGGGCTAGTTATTGGGTGGTGGAGTAAATAAGAAGTGTTGTATCTTGTTTATCAACCTGCATGTGTGACATATTTTATGCATTTTCTATGCAATAATTGAAGTGTTGACATGACAGGAGATGAGGCAATGGTCACCACTCTACTTACCATCAGCTCAATAAATTGTGTATTTAATGAATCAGTTTTAAGTACATGTCCCCAGTGAATTTCTTGTACAGTTGCTGTCAAGTGTTGTCTCTGGTGACTGTCTTAAGTACTGTGGTTGGTTATACATATTGTGAAAAGTCCTGTATAGATGTTGTCAAGTATCACATGATGTCTATCTTGTACAATTGTGGTGTAAACAATTCCTTGTGAATGTATGTCCCACTTTTGGCAGGAAACTGTCATGTAGATGTCTTGTCCAACAGATGTAATGTACTGTTATTGTTGAAGTTTGTTTGTCTACAAATAAATGAGTCCTAAAGTCCTAAAGACTAATTGAACTGATATAGGTCACAAAATGACAAAAAATATAGGGAAAGATCTATGTGACGGACGAATAGCACACTGGCAACATTATGTTGAGTGAGAGGGATCCTCAGTTGTACAGGCGCTAATGGTTCAGATCTTCTCTGGCCTTGGGTGAACTAGTACTTCTTTTATAAATTTCTGTGTAGATACATAGTGTTCTCACAGTGGGGGTTTGAGCCAAAGAAAAAGGTTCTCCAAAAAAGGCTATTGCGGGAATGATTAGCTCATTTGAGTGACCTCTAGACAAAACGTGCTAAATCATATCCTTTATCTTGTTATTTATTATTCAAGATATATCCACAGAGAACACTACAAACTAGGTCCTCTGTCAATCATCTAATAATATGTCACACCAGGTCAATATTAGGGGATACTTATTACCTGTTCTTTATAGCGTTTACAAACTTTTGCCAGTATTTAAGTTCTATTACTTACTTTTCATTTGAGAGAAATTGCCGAAATGTTTGCAAATAAATATATAATCTTAATGTCATTACCCAGGTCAATATTAGGGGATACTTATTACCTGTTCTTTATAGCGTTTACAAACTCTTGCCAGTATTTAAGTTTTATTACTTACTTTTCATTTGAGAGAAATTGCCGAAATCTTTGCAACTACATATATAATCTTAATGTCATTACCCAGGTCAATATTAGGGGATACTTATTACCTGTTCTTTATAGCGTTTACAAACTCTTGCCAGTATTTAAGTTCTATTACTTACTTTGTATTTGAGCGAAATTGCCGAAATGTTTGCAAATACATATATAATCTTAATGTTATTATCTTAGTGACATAGCCGAATGTCGGGGGGGGGGGGGGGGGGGCGCTAAAAAAACAAACAAACCGACTCCCCACATTGTGCTAATGGCTTCGGGTGGAGGAGTGCAAATAAATGGGAGGATGCAAGCCTTCTCCTGGTACGAGAAAATGCAACCTAAAGACTAAATGTCATGATAGGGCAGACCAGGCCCTTGGCCATGGCCACCAACTGGTCTAGGATCGAAGCTCTGACAGGTGGACAGTTAAAGCATTGCTTTGCTAATCCGGCAGCTTCGACAGCTTGTCTTGTTCCAGAAGTACAGGTGTTACCTTTACTGTGGAGTAAACTAGGCAGGCCGAGAGAGGGATCATGCTGCAAGAGCTACACATGGGCTGTACAATTCGGGCTGGCTCTATGGTGAAGAGCTTACGATTGCAGTTCGCAATCCCGTATACCGCGTTCGGAACACATCTATAGGCGATTTGGAAGTAGACTGCCTTGAGTTGGTTTCCATACAGTGGTATGTATAACTGCCGGTTGTTCAGAAAGCAATGGCAAACCGTTGAAGGTAAACTTGCCCAGGAATCACAAACAGTCAAAAATGCTGGGGTTGACTGCTACGTCCTGTATAGGATATCAACTAACCTTTTTTGGTATGGAGAGGTATAATTCCTGTTTCGAAGCACAAAGTAACAAACTATCATTTGTCGAGACAGCCAGATGCCAGCCGTTTAGTGAAATCTGATGTGATGTTTTGTTTATTTGTGGTGTTTAAAACCAACACAGCTAACCATAACAATCTTGTTGAAGTGTTACACTATCTCGAGGGAAATTATGTGCTGTAGACAATTATCTCGATATATGAAGCCCATAAACGGGCACCCTCCTGCTGTTTATGTGCCACTTCGACACCGCAAGGTACAAAAGGAACAAGATGAGATGAGATACAATTATTGACCTTAATTTTGGAGGGCAATGGTGATAATCCGCAATGATCAGAATTGAACAGAAGCAACAGTAATTTGGAAGAAAAAATAACTTGGTGTAGCAAAGAAAAAACATCATGCAGGCAAGAAACAACAAAGGAGGGAAATAATACCAACAACTAAAACAACTACGCAATATCAATGCATGCATTGACTAATAATTGAAACTAACAGAAAACATAAATTCCGTGAAAGGCTAAAACATACAAGCAACCAATACCTACTGGCGACAGGCGACATGAAACGATTATTTTCGAAATCCGAAAGGTGCTATCCGTAGGTGAAAGTAAACAGGAACAGATAATAAAGACAATGTGACGAAAGTTGAGTTGAATCAAGAATCGACATTACATCACTCGGGGAAATGTGATACATGCTTCGTCCTCATCTTTAACAGACAGCGAAAAGTTTCAATACTATGTAACAAAAAGCCCCACCTGGTATTCTAGAGAAAATAAAGAGCTATACAGTGATTATTAGAAGTGAGAAGATCGGTCTCAGCTTATAGAAAGCAGAATAATTGTCATATTACAGAAACAGATCACACCTATAATTAAAATAAACGGTGTTAATGTTGGAGAAATGCAGAAATTCAAATATGTAGACAATGGATAACATCAGATGGAAGATGTATCAGAGAGATAAAGAATAGAAGAGGATGCAAACACTGCATTCTATAGAATGAAGAACATCTTATGCAATGCATCTTTGTCATTTGAGTTTCTCCGTAGCGAAGGAGTTACGGTGGCGGTTCGTGATCCCGGACACCCCCGCCCAAACACAGCTGCGGGAGATTTGGCAGCAGAACACCTTGCGTTGGTTTCTTTTTTTACGAATTGGTATGGGTGCCGGTAATTCAGAAAGCAATGGCAAAATACTGAACGTAAAACTTACCAAGAGAATAAAACAGCAAATAATGCTGGCGTTGACTGCAAAGTTCTGTAAAGGATATGCAACTGACTAACATTTGAGTTTAGAGAAATAATTAACGCATTGTGCCCGCTATCGCAAGCTCATAATTAGGAATGCATCTTCTTAACATACTTTCCACATAATGCAGTACGCATTTTATAAAGGCGTTTTACGTTTATGTTTAACGAAAACTCGGGGAAAAGGGGCGGGGGGGGGGGGGGGGAGAATCTTCTTGGCGACGTGACAAGCCACCTTTCTCGCACTCCGGAGATCATGAGTTCGTTTTAGGTCTGCGTCATTCGGTTAACGAGTGACATTTTTTTCCCCCCAGAAACTAGGTGTTCGTGTCTGGAACTTCGAAGTTTGTGCTCAGTGCAACCCTCGGCAGGCCGTTCTGTGGAAAGATACCGAGCCATGCGGTATAAAACCAGGAAAATAAAGAAAAGCCTTTAAGCTCTTGCCTTTTGCCTTTTAAACTTTTAAAAAGAAAGCCCGTGAATAAAAGGCCTTCGTACGGCTCATTTTAATGAACGTGTGTGTAATGGAGACAGCAAGGGCAGCGTGACATCTCAAACATCTATTGCTGCCTCCTTCGTGCTGTTGATCCCTCGACTTTTTCAGGATTACAGACATGTTGATTTTCTTCTTCAGTCCAGCCGGTTTAAAGAAACGCGGCTTCGTTGTTTGCGGTAATTTCCATTGTCGCTCTTGTAATGGCTGGTTGTGTGAACGACAGCTATTCCCGAGTTGGCTTTTAAATTTAAGGTTGAACTCCATTGACAGACAGATCAGGCTTCTAAATATCTTTAGAATAAAGAGATCAGCTTCACAAGTTGCGCTCTGTTCAGTGAACGATGTTTCAGAGCAGCTTGCGTGTCTTATCGTCGACGTCGACATAAGAAAATCATCATCATCATCTTTATCCTCATCATCATTTTTATCATCATCTTCATCATTATCATCATCATCAACATCATAATTATGATGTAAGGGTCTTGAGTATCATTTCCTTCATATGAAAATATTTTTTTTTTTTTTTTTGGTGCTTTTGTAATTTTTTTTTTTTAAATTTTCTTCTAACCACCAACTCCAAGTAGGTCTATATAGTTAAATTAGAGAATCAGTAACAGTACAACCCTAACTACGCACAGAAGAATTCTGAAGGAAACAGGTGATTTCCGTGATCAGGTTTCAGTTATTTCTTTCCGCCTGGGGAAAGCCGGCTGTCGATTATAAGGTAGCTTTGATCACGTCTGCAGCGACGAATGTCTAGCAACGGTGTCCATTTTCCAAGCTGGAAGAGGACAGATAGTACATTACTAGGGTTAGATAATGGTATTGCTGACTAGGAACCGCAGCATCAACATACATGTTTATCCCCCTTTACTTCTCACGACATGAGTCAGAGTCGACCTGGGAGGCAAGGTCAATTTTAACAATTCGAATCCGTCCTTACGTGGATTCGAACCTATGACCACTGGGCCGACAGACGAGGGCCTAGCCTCTTACTTACCGTGGCTCCAAAGGAAGACACGATGCTGTTTATAAATAGTCGCTGTTTGTATTAGAAAACAGCTGGTTGGCCATATGCGGCTGCCTCAGCTGGGATCATCAAACTACTTCGACATCAGCAGCAAGGAAATTAGTAGAGGACGCAGAAGATGCATATCCGGCCAATTCGTCATTAGATATATAAGCCAATTGGACATTAATTAGATCGATAAGCCATTCCGACATTAGATTGATACGCAATTCGCGCAATAGATCGATAAGACAATTCGACATTAGATCTATAAGCCGTGTCGACATTAGATCAATAAACCTATTTGACATTAGATCGATACGCCAGATCGACATTAGATCGATACGCTAGTTCGATATTAGATCTATACGCCAGTTCAACATTAGATCGGTACAGCAGTTCGACATTAGATCAATACACCAATTCGACATTAGATCGATAAACCAATTCGCAATTATAACATAAGCATCCATACTTTTCTACATCTTCTGATTAAGACTAATCCTAGGTGGACATCCGCCGAGTGCTGTCACGCCGGTTTGAAATGTCAAATGTCACCAGGATACCATACATACCGGCTCTCTGGCGAAGGGGTTATCCCACATACTGCATTCACAACACAGTTGTGGGCGATTTGGTAGCAGACCACCTTGCGTTGGTTTTCATAAACATGGTATGAGTGCCGGTGGTTCAGAAAACATTGGCAAATATGCTAAGAAATACCAAACAGCCAAAACAAAAAAGAAAATGCTGGGGTTTTACTGCGACGTCCGGTAATGGATATGCAACTAACTACCTCGAATGTCCGAGGACGGGTCAAGCGGTTGATAATTGAGTTACATTGTTATTGAAGCTAATAACCAAGCATGGATAGGCACAACTGTAACTCACCCTGTTCACGGCATGTGTCGTATTGGGTAAATGGTACCACTTCCATATATTTAGACGAATGGATGGATACCCGATAATTGACGTCGTCCATATCTTGCAGGCTGCATCTATTTCCCAGACAATTTTGACATACCCATTTTAGTCTGGATCGCCCTAGGAGCCCAGCTCAAAGAAAATAAATTAAACGCATTCGAACAGATGGTTATTGGACCGACGGGCAAGAGTGCTAGCCACTGGGCTATCATGACTCACATAAATATGCTGAGTGGCGCAGGGGATCATTTTTCTGCACAACACAAAGGTTTGTCCTTTATTTCTTTGATAAGTTCGACCTTTAATCGTTCTCTGTGTCGCTTTGTTAACCAATCCAACATTTTGTAACTCTGCCTGTGTATGTTTGTGTGCGCGCGCGCGCGCGCGTGTGTGTGTGTGTGTGTGTGTGTGTGTGTGTGTATATACGTGTGTTTGTGTTTGTGTGTGCATGAATATATAATATATTGAATGCATGCCAGCACCGCTTCGGCATACTTTATGACATTATCTCAACTCATATTGATTTTAGATTTCGCCATGCCCTTAACGGAACATCCGGAAGTTCGATAGAATGCAGGGCGAAAATATCTGGAAGAGTTGTAATTGTGTTTTGTTGTGATATTTAGCCACTTCTACCAGTGTGGTGTTATTGACACGGCACTGCCATTACACTGAGCTTGAAGTGTTTCTGTCTGAACATGTTAACCACACCACAGGGCGTGGGAGAAGATTACATGGTGGATGTTGTTTGCTAGCAGTGGTGGTATTTAACTGCATTGTTATTTCTTGTTAGTACTATGTCAATACATACAATACATACAACGATAGGAAAGAGACAAACAGTTTTCTTTAGTCATGTGGTGAAAAGAGAGGCATTGGAGAACATCGTGACAACTTGAAAGATCGAGGGAGAGAGAGGAGTCAAATGCAGAGCAAGAGAAATGATGCTGGTTGGATTGAGTCTGCGGCATGGATGAATATCGTCAGCAGAGTTGGTCCAGAAAACCAAGGACCGAGATCTTTGGAGAGTCATGAACGCCTACGCCAGCTCACTTGCTCGCTTTAATAGAAAACGTTAATCTCATATTACATTTAAGTCTCGCGATCGGTCTCAGTAAAAGAGTACCGATGTAAGGCGAATTATGGCCGTTAAGTTATGCTTTGTGGCCTCCTGCCGGCTCTGTGCTTCCTGGGATCTCTGTACCCACTGCTGGCTTACATATCACGTAGACAATTAACTTAAATAGTTATGCGATTTCGATAAACTGTATACACCTGCGAAGATAACAGACTTTTCGGTGTATCTTTCGTAGTTGTGACAAGGATAACATATTATCGATGTATCCGTCACAGTTTTGTCAAAGATACAAGATTATCAATAAATCTGTCATAGTTTTGTCAAAGATAAAAGATTGTCAATATATATGTTATAGATTTGTCAAAGATAAAAGATTCTCGATGCAACTGTCACAGTTTTGTCAAAAGAGATAGATGTGCCATTTGATCTATCATTTGTTTGCGTGAAGAGATACATTCATGTGTTTGTGAGAAGAGATACATTCATGTGTTTGTGAGAAGTGATTCATTCATGAGTTTGTGAGAAGAGATACATTCAAGTGTTTGTGAGAAGAGATACATTCATGTATTTGTGAGAAGAGATACATTCATGTGTTTGTGAGAAGAGATACAATCATATGTTTGTGAAAAGTGATTCATTCATGTGTTTGTGAGAAGAGATTCATTCAAGTGATTGTGAGAAGAGAAACATTCATGTGTTTGTGAGAAGAGATACATTGTTTGTCAGAAGAGATACATTGTTTGTGAGAAGACAAACATTCACGTGTTTGTGAGAAGAGATACATTCACGTTTTTGTGAGAAGAGATACATTGTTTGTCAGAAGAGATACATTATTTGTCAGAAGAGATACATTCATGTGTTTGTGAGAAGAGACACATTCATGTGTTTGTGAGAAGAGAAACATTCATGTGTTTGTGAATAGAGATACATTCACGTGTTTGTGAGAAAAGATACATTAATGTGTTTGTGAGAAGAGATACATTGTTTGTGAGAAGAGATACATTCATGTGTTTGTGAGAAGAGAAACATTCACGTGTTTGTGAGACGAGATACATTCATGTGTTTGTGAGAAGAGATTTATTGTTTGTCAGAAGAGATACATTGTGTGTGAGAAGAGATACATTCACGTGTTTATGAGAAGAGATACATCCATGTGTTTGTGAGAAGAGATACATTGTTTGTCAGAAGAGATACATTGTTTGTTAGAAGAGATACATTCATGTGTTTGTGAGAAGACATACATTCATGTGTTTGTGAGAAGAGATACATTCATGTGTTTGTGAGAAGAGAAACATTCATGTGTTTGTGAGAAGAGATACATTCACGTGTTTGTGAGAAGAAATACATTCGTGTGTTTGTGGGAAGAGATACATTCATGTGTTTGTGAGATGAGATACATTGTTTGTCAGAAGAGATACATTGTTTGTGACAAGAGATACATTCAATGTTTGTGAGAAGAGATACATTTATGTGCTTGTGAGAAGAGAAACATTCATGTGTTTGTGAGAAGAGATACATTGTTCGTCAGAAGAGATACATTGTTTGTGAAAAGAGATATATTCATGTGTTTGTGAAAAGAGATATATTCATGTGTTCGTGAGAAAAAATACATTCATGTGTTTGTGAGAAGAGATACACCTAAGTGTTTGTTGGAAGACATACAATCATTGATTTATGAGATAGACTGCAGACAAAACAAAAGTTTATAAGTCTAGTTGATCAGGATTACTCCTGACATAGAACAGCTGTTTATTTTTCAACTACGTCTTAGCCCACAGCATTCTTTGTTGCATATGTTGTACTTCTATTTTTCCCCGTGAGTATGGGGTTGGAGTCTGTGGACAGTGGAACTCCTGAGGCCGCCGGAAGGAACTTGACCCAGCTGGATATAGCCTCAGCCTGTCCGCTGTGCTGGATCATCACCACCTGGTTGTATTCTAATGTGCTTCTCCGCGGATGGGATGTTCCATTATCTTACCCCAGTTGTTTCTGAGCTTGGAGGGGGAAGGAGATCTCTGCAACATTTCCGTGGAGAGAAAGAGATAGATAGAGAGAGAGAGAGAGAGAGAGAAGAGAGAGAGAGAGAGAGAGAGAGAGAGAGAGAGAGAGAGAGAGAGAGAGAGACAGACAGATAAATATCGAACGAACGAGCGAATAAACGAACAAACTTTATTTTCAAAGTGTTAAGAATTGGGCACGCAGGTCCGTATGACATTCTGCCCTTCTTCTCTCCTTCCTCTCATACGTTATTTCATTCATACACCACTTATGAAGCCAATCTTACACAAAAACAGAATAATATGCATTAAAATGCATGGGGAAAAAATCAACAATACATGACTCACTTGGCAATTATTAACATGGCCATTATAAATACCTAAGGAAGGTGTAACGTACCACATAAAGTTAGATTGAGATAGAAATAGTAATAGATAGAGATATATAGAGATAGACAGAGATAGACAGGGATAGACATAGAGAAAGAGAAAGAGCGAGACAGAGAAAGATAGAGATAGAAAGAGATAAAGATGGAGAGATATAGTGAGAGATGGAGATGGAATGATATAGAGAGAGATGGAGATGGAGAGATATAGACGCAGAGAGAGAGACAGAGATAGAGAGAGAGAGTGATGATGAGATAGAGATCGAGTGAAATAGAGAGATACAGAGAAATATAGAGATAGAGAGAGCTAGAGATAGAGAGAGGTAAAGAGAGATAGAGATTAGAAAGATAGAGACAGAGAAAGAAGAACAGAGGGAGACATAGATAGAGATAAAAAAGTTAGAAAGAGATAGAGAGAGATAGAGACAGAGAGAGAGATCAAGACAGAGAGAGATAGAGACAGAGGTAGGTAGAGATAGAGATAGACACAAGGAGAGATAGAGATAGAGAGAGATAGAGGTACAGAGAGATAATAAAACTTAGAGATAGATAGAGATATAGATAGAGATAGATAGAGGTAGGTAAAGATATAGATAGGGCTAGAGAGATACGGATAGATAGAGATAGAGAGAGATATAGATAGAGATAGAGATAGGGAGATAGAGGTAGATAGAAACAGAGACAGATAGAAACACAGATAGAGACAGATAGATGCAGATAGATGGAGATAGAGGTAGACAGAGAGATAGAAAGCGATCGAGGCCGATAGAGATATAGCAAGGTAGAGACATAGAGAGATAAAGATAGAGGTAGATAGAGAGAGAGAGATAGAAAGAGATAGAGATATAACGAGATATCGATAGCCAGAAATATATAGAGATAGATATATAGATAGAGGGATGTATAGATAGAGAAATAGATAGAGATAGAGGGATATATATATATATATATATATATATATATATATATATATATATATATATATAACGGGATATATAGATAGGGGGATATATAGATAGAGAGGTAGATAGAGATAGAGAGATATAGACAGAGATAGAGAGATAGAGATATTTATAAACAGAGATGAAGATGCAGAGAGATAGAGAGGTAAAGATATGTAGAGAGATAGAGATAGAGAGAGAGGCACAGATAGATAGAGATAGACTTATAGAGATAGAGAGATATAGACAGAGATAGAGGTATATATATATATATATATATATATATATATATATATATATATATATATATATAGAGGGATATATAGACAGAGAGATAGATAGAGATAGATAGAGATAGAGAGATAGAGATATAGATAGAGAGATAGAGATATCTAGAAACAGAGATGAAGATGTAGAGAGATTGAGATGTAAAGATATGTAGAGAGATAGAGATATAGAGAGAGACAGAGATAGATTGAGATATACTTAGATAAATAGAGAGATATAGATAGAGATAGAGGGATATATAGATAGAAAGATATATAGATAGAGAGATAGATGAAGATAGACATAGAGAGATAGATATAGATAGAGAGAGACAGAGATAGATAGAGATAGCGATAGGCAGAGATACTGAGATGGCGAGAGGTAGAGAGAGATAAAGATGGAGAGAGATAGAGATAGAAGAAGAAGAAGAAGAAGAAGAAGAAGAAGAAGAAGAAGAAGAAGAAGAAGAAGAAGAAGAAGAAGAAGAAGAAGAAGAAGAAGCAGAAGAAGCAGAAGAAGCAGAAGAAGAAGAAGAAGAAGAAGAAGAAGAAGAAGAAGAAGAAGAAGAAGAAGAAGAAGAAGAAGAAGAAGAAGAAGAAGAAGAAGAAATAGCAGCAACAGCATCTCCTTCATTTTAATCAATTATGGTAATTAATATAATCAATTAAGAATAATCAATATGTAGCCAGCTTCACGGTTAGAAAATATATTTTTATTCCTGTGTGTCACAACGACCCTACTTAATGCACAATTCCTGTCAGTTATCACAAGAAAAAAAAAGCCGTTTCCTATTAAAACTTGTCAATAGTTGACAATAGTTGACAAGGCCTATGCGTTATTATATGTAAATCACGTGTTTCGTTTCTTTTTAGACACTTTACATATAACTATATCTGGACCTGATGTGTAGTCTCAAATAATGCACTTCCTCAATTCACAGTTCGGTATGTTGTGATTCTTGAGCTACTTGAGGTGGCACAAGATATAATAATATTTATAATGCTATATTCTTATAGCATATGTTTAAGCAGGGTAATATGTCTTTGTTTGCAGTCAAGGTGATTTATTGTTTGTGTTACATTGTTTGCTTAATTTGTTTCTTTTCATTTCTAATTTATTCAGGGCCTCTGCTTTTCTTATTTCTGTTTCTTGTTGCTGTTGTTTTGTTGTTTTTCTTGTTGTTGTTGTTGTTGTTGTTGTTGTTGTTGTTGTTGTTGTTGTTGTTGTTGTTGTTGTTGTTGTTGTTGTTCTTCTTCTTCTTCTTCTTCTTCTTCTTCTTCTTCTTCTTCTTCTTCTTCTTCTTCTTCTTCTTCTTCTTCTTCTTCTTCTTCTTCTTCTTCTTCTTCTTCTTCTTCTTCTTCTTCTTCTTCTTCTGCTGCCAGTTTCAGTTTCAGTTCCCTCTTTGAACCCATAGTTTAGTTTCTAGTATGGTTTCTTGTGACCAAATCAGGTATCGAGCCTTTTGGTAGTGCTTACAGGTAGGTAGGATATGCCTAGGTGTTTAAAAGCCTGTCTCCCGTTTAATAGAACGGGTAATATGACAGATTGAGGCGATACAGGTGAGCGGACAAGCTGCAATTAAATGTGCTCCGTCTAAAGAGTGTGATTTGTTGGTGTGACAGAGTGTGTGGCATCTTGTCATTGATTGTTTATGTTGCATTTCCAGCTGATCAACTGGATGGTTGGTGCATACTCCGGAAGAGTCACTGCAACTGCAACTCTGCTATGGTTATCTAAGATTGGAGATCCCAATGTGTCTAAATCTAATATCTTTTCTACAG
>OY992878.1:142515001-142607501 GCA_963921405.1 Cepaea hortensis
CGCGCTTGCTTGCCTGCACTGTGATCATGTGTTTGAATCCCATCGAGGCAGGGATTTTGCTTTTCACCTGCCCTGTCTCTCAGGTCTACTGTCTCAAATGGGTAATTGCAATTTCCTGGAAAGTAAAAGCAACCGGAGTGATATTAACCACATCAATCTATGAGTGCCAATCAGTCTATTATAAAATATATAGCTAACAGCATATACTCGACGCGCTTAACCATGTCATGGAAAAGGAAGACGTAGAAAGAAGATATTAGACATGACCACGGGTGAAATGGTTACTCACATCATGCTATGAAAAGGTACAACACGTTGTGGTAACAAGGAGATGGGGAGAAAGGGGGAAGGACAAAGAAAGACGCAGAAAGAAATTAGACATGGCCACTGGTGAAATGATTCTCAAATCCTGCCATGTGCAACACACCATAACAACAGGGAAGCTGGTTGGAGAATGACGTAGAAAGAGGATATTAAACAGACAGTAGTGAAGCTGTTGCGCAATGAGCGTGACAGAAGACCGTGGACAGTCATGACATTCATCGATAGATGGCCTGGATTCGAAGAAAGCGCACAAAGAATTGAGAATACAGAGATACAGCCACGAAGAAACTAAGCAATAGTGTATCATAACATGGGAACATGTTATCACGTGAATATCTAAACATTAATATAGAGTCAAGGATGAGCAAGCTCTTGATACCCCGGCTAGTCGGTATACGGACATCCAAACGTAAATCATTCAAAGCCAATGTCATACGTGAATTGCTACTTGCCAACATCAATTCATCTTATGTGTAGACGGGAATGTTTGACCCATTCAAGCACGTTGAAATAAACTAAATATGATCAGCGTATCGAGCAATTTCCAATTCTCTTTCTCAGATTCGCAATCACACACATGAACAATAATAATAATCACAGCGGAAGAACAGCTCGACTAGCTGAAAGCACGATACAATTGTTTATATATAAACAGTTAAATTTTTTTCTAAAGCTTACTGGCAATCAAGGCCATGATGTGTAGGCTGTCTGTGATTTACTGGACAATTTTCTTCCAGTGCCTTATCGGTTGGCGTGGACAATTATGCCTCTCTACAAATTACGATCTCCGACGCCATGGTTCGTGTTTTGACTCTCTTCCTAGCCATGACAAGAGACTGTTAAGAATCTTCTCACGCTGTCTTTCTCTTTTTTCCGCAAATCTTTCCGGTTGTCACAACATATTCCAGTTTCTGTCTTCTCATAACATGGCCAAAAAGCGACGATTGCCTCTTTCTGATGTTTGTGATAAGTTATCTTTGCTATTAAGCTTCCCTTAAAACTTCTTGATTGCTCATTCTAGCTATTCAATAAATTGTCAGCATTCTTCTATAAAACCACATCTCCAAGTCCTTGGGCAATTCTACGTTCAGTAGATAGCCATTCCTTTAATAACGATCGACTTCTCATACTATCGACACCACGCAATCGATATACATCAAAATCGACAGCGGCAGATTTCAGTCCACCGACCCGGCATGTCGAGGCATTGTGTAACTGCTACCCGGCATTTTCGAGGAATTGTATAACTGCTACGTGGTCTCGAGGTATAGTGTCCGCCTCGAGTGCTGGAGGTCCCGGGTTCAAGCCCCGGTGAGGACCGGGATTTTTTCACGTGGACTTCTAGTAATAAAATTTCCCCTGGTCTCTGTGTAGTGAGATCTGACGCCCGTGTGTATTGCTGCGCACGTAAAAAATCCCTTGGCAGTTGGAAATCGAAAAAGAGTAGCCTAACGGCGCTGCCCGGGCAAAATTTCGAGTTAAAAATCTACCCAATGTATTTCAGGATCCTCGCCGGTGCTACGGAGTTCGTGCACTGAGCTGAGTTTCTCTAAACTCAGGTTTGAGTTAGGAGTAGAACAGAGCACTTATGGGTTACACCCGGGTGCCGTGATTGATCCATCGACTAAACTAAAACTCGACTAAACTGTGTAACTGCTTTTCACTAACCCCTATAGCATGGACGCCGACAAATTGTTCCCATCCACATATAATTCAACCGTCGTGATACAGACTACATCACCCACCCAGCGCCCATTGTCTATACAAATATGGGGGCTAGCACCATATGTCAGACGCGTCTCAATGATGTGGAATGATCATTTACTGCTGTGGTATGATCCTTTACTGCTGTGGAATGATCCTTTACTGCTGTGGAATGATCCTTTACTGCTGAGGAATGATCCTTTACGGCTGTGGAATGAATCTTTACTGCTGAGGAATGATTCTTTACTGCTGTGGAATGATCATTTACTGCTGTGGAATGATCCTTTACTGCTGAGGAATGATCCTTTACGGCTGTGGAATGATTCTTTACTGCTGAGGAATGATCCTTTACTGCTGTGGAATGATCCTTTACTGCTGAGGAATGATCCTTTACGGCTGTGGAATGATTCTTTACTGCTGAGGAATGATCCTTTACGGCTGTGGAATGATTCTTTACTGCTGTGGAATGATCATTTACTGCTGTGGAATGATCCTTTACTGCTGAGGAATGATCATTTACGGCTGTGGAATGATTCTTTACTGCTGAGGAATGATCCTTTACGGCTGTGGAATGATTCTTTACTGCTGTGGTATGATCCTTTACTGCTGTGGAATGATCCTTTACTGCTGTGGAATGATTCTTTACTGCTGTGGTATGATCATTTACTGCTGTGGAATGATTCTTTACTGCTGTGGAATGATCATTTACTGCTGTGGAATGATCCTTTACTGCTGAGGAATGATCCTTTACGGCTGTGGAATGATTCTTTACTGCTGAGGAATGATCCTTTACGGCTGTGGAATGATTCTTTACTGCTGTGGTATGATCCTTTACTGCTGTGGAATGATCCTTTACTGGTGCAGAATGATCCTTTACTGCTGTGGAATGATCCTTTACTGCCATGGAATGATCCTTTACTACTGTGGAATGATCCTTTACTGCTGTGGAATGATCCTTTACTGCTGTGGAATGATCCTTTACTGCTGTGGAATGATCCTTTACTGCTGCTCTTTTTAAACATTTGATTGAATGATAACAGCGCTTTCGTAATCATCAATTCATGAGCTCACCATCGTCATGTGCCATGCCGATAAGCGTAGACGGCCACGTCTCGCCATCTCACGCGATAACCAGAGTCGAGAGACAGCTCAGTGTTTTTCTCTCGACCATGCCACGTGACCAAGCCATCCAGGCATTTACTTCTCTGCCTTCCCCTTGTTCTCTTTCTCTTCATCTTGCCAGTTGTCACCAAGTTCTCCAATTTATTTTTAATTGCTCTTATAAGTTGACGATTTTAATTTGTTCCTTGTAGGACAATGTTATTGGTTTTTCTGTCTGTCTATGGTATATTTTTGCATTTCCCTCAAAAACCACATTTTCTCTGCCATCAGATGTTTTTCAGCCTGTCTGCTTATTATCAACGCTTCACATCCATACAAAAGTACAAGTTCTATTTAA
This sequence comes from Cepaea hortensis, assembly GCA_963921405.1. Taxonomy (NCBI): domain Eukaryota; kingdom Metazoa; phylum Mollusca; class Gastropoda; order Stylommatophora; family Helicidae; genus Cepaea; species Cepaea hortensis. Next base: position 142,518,489 of record OY992878.1, read on the forward strand.
CACCTCGACACTCCTTTTCTCGTTGAAAATGACATCTTTTTATTGGTTATTCATTAGCTGTTAGAAGGAATTTTCCTTGGAATAAACTGTTTGTAGATGTTTATCCCTTGCTAAAAAAAAAAAAAACAACAACAACAACAAACAGTTGTAATGGTTAGTATAAAGAAAACTTGTATACCCAAAGACAACATCAAAGTGAATGGAAACTGAAACAAGAATATGTATGTAAGTATTGAGGTGCGTTAATAACAATAGATGGAAGCCTATTATCTGATGCAGTGCCAAAATAAAAACAAAAACAAAAACAGGTTTGGACCAAACATGACACAAAATGAAATCAACAATGTTTATAATGCACATTTCCATTCTCTGGGCATAGAAATGCGCGAAATATAATAAATAACACCACAACCCTAATTGGCGACATATCGTCCTTCTGTCCAAATGTGGGTTACATGTGACAGCATTGAATCAGTTAAGGAAGTTAAATGTAGAACAACCCAAGCAAAGGCCGCATGTTCCACGGTGAAGAACATTCTCTGCAATTTATCTTTCTCATTCCAATTGAGAAACAGAGTTCTTAAGAGCTATATTAAGATAATCCTCATGTATGGAAGCGAATGATAAACAATTAGCAGGTAAGTGATGAATTAAGTGGAAGCTACGGAGATGTAGTTTTAGAAAAGAAAAAAAAAAAAACTACAGGTGATGAGAAAAAATTGGATGTATCGAAAGTGCAATGAAGATATCTTGAAAGAAGTAAACTCACAAAGAGAATTAGTTAATAGCAACAGAGTAAAACAGTCCAGACATATTCTTTGAGCATGTCATGAGAGGGGGAAAGCTAAAGTAAATCTTCATGTTGGAGGGGAGGAGAGGCAGAGGGAGACAAAGAGAGAAGATGATGGGAGGTTTGACTTCATCGCATGGAGGAACATCGGTATCTGAAATTATTGACAGCGCACAAGACAGAAGGCCGTGGACAGACATGAATCACCAACACCGCACGGCATGGACTATAAGAAGAACAAAAAATACTAGTAAAGAGCTGTCTGTTTTATTTCGTTTTTTTCCCCCCTTCAATTTCTCTGTTCGCCATGCATCTTTGAACTTTAGGAATAGTAGTCATTTGTGTATGGATCGAGGCTACAACTGACAACGTGTTAAAATTACGCAATGCACCGACAATACTAAACACCGTGCCACGTATATTTCCGGGGGAAAAACCCAACCAGTAACCACTATCTTGAGGATTCCACACTTATACGGTGGCCAGCTTAAGTGTAGATGTCTGTAGTTCCAATTTCGAGCTGTCAAAAGAAATCACTGTTATTTTTTTAGCCGACACTAGCAGCTTACGTATAAAGCACATATGGTTGTTTCAGCTTGTATTATTTTATATTTATTAAGCTATGCCCTTGAACGTTAGAAAAAGAGTTCTTGCATGAAACATAGAAACACTTTTAACACATGGCTGCGAATCCCGGACATGGCACTCTTCCGACAGACGGGTCTAAATAGTTCTGCAGTGAATAATTTTATATAACTAACACTAACCCTAAACCCTAACTTATTCACTGCAGAACTATTTAGACCCGTCTGTCGGAAGAGTGCCCCGGACATTTAATAAATAGCCGACAAAGTACCGGAAGCCTTAGAAATGTGGTTTCTTTTTTTTTATAAGAATGCTTTAAATTAATTGGACAGCCAAAATGAGTAATCTGGACATTTTTTGGGAAGCTAAGTCGCAAAAAAAAAACCAAAAAAAAAACTTAATACAAACATCAGAAAGAAGCAATCGACATCTTTTGGCCACACTATAGGAAGACAAAAACTGAAACATGTTGTGCCAACCGGAAAGATTTGCAGAAAGAGAGATAGAGGAGGACAGTGTAAGAAAATTCTTGACCGTCTTGTGTCATGGCAAGGAATGGAGTCAATACACGAAATGATCCATGTCGTCGGAGATCGCAATTTGTGGAGCGGCATGGTTGCCACGCCTTCGACAAGGCACTGTATGATGATAAAGCTTAGTTGAGATTGCCTGATTGTGGTTGTAAAAATGGCAACAGAACATGGGCTTGTCATAAGTAATGAACGATACAAAACAGACACGTTCATATTAATAGTCAGTTGCATGTCCTCTACAGGACATTACAACCAACCTCGGCATTTATTGTCTGTTTGTGATTCACTAGACAATGTTAATTTCGATACTTTGCCATTTCCTTTTGCACGACCGACACCTCATATAATCCAAATCTACGCATTGCAGTCTGCTTTCAGTTTTCAGCTGCTTTCCGCAGCTGATTTATAGCCCTCGACTCAGCGATGTTGGGGGACTTTGAATCTGTGCCTCTCACTATCACTTAAGCCCCAACGCTGGTTACGTTCATATTACAAATGTTTATTTATTTGGATGGTCACATGGTCGCATTCTCTCTAAACACATATTCAACAACTATACATATAATTTAAGGAGGGGGTAAAAAAATATAAAACCTTTCATAATGCTGATCCATTCATACTTTTGGGAACTTAGAAATGCACACGATAAGGTCATCCAACCACACAGTGCCGAATTATTACAAACAATGAATCATGTCTGTTATCTGATTCAGTGTCGAATGATAATATACCGTCACATGTGACCTCCCATTTGGACAGAAGGATCACATGTCGCCATGCTGGGGTCATCGTGTTATTTGTTTGGTGTCGCGGTATCTTCCTCAATGCCAGTGCTCAGTGAATGGAAATGTACGTTATAATACTTGTCCATTTGATTGTTTACCACATTCGGTCCAAATCTACTTTTTTTTTGGGGGGGGGGGGGGGGAAGGGCACCGAATCAGCTAAAAGACAGCGAGGAATAAAATCTTGTTCTGGACCTTAAAAAGGAAATATTGACCACAAACTACATGTTAAAAAAAAAAAAAAAATTACAACCAACAATAGCCATATTGAAAATGTCACAAACGTTAAATACAAGTAACTTGGTTCCATAATTCACATGAATGGAAGGGGGGGGGGGGCAATTCGAAAATGGAAGAAATCGGCTGGATATAACAAAACGGGGAGACTTGAGACTGAAGTTAACTAATTTGGAACCTAACATAAAATCTCTTTGCAGCAAGCATCAAGCGCAAGGATCTCTTCTTCTTCAGCATTCCGAGCCACTGAGGTTCTTTGCTGCAGATAAAAGCAGTTTCCATTCGTCTCTCTGGTTGACCTTCTCTTACCAGTGGCTGATTCCAAGTGCTTGTAGGTCTGTATGTATATTATCTCTCCATCGTCTTCTTGGTCTACCTCGGGTTCTACGGTCATTTATTTTTTGAGTTTAAGCGAGTTTTGTTTCCCTATTCAATTTCATTCTTTCTATATGCCACAGCCATTGCAGTCTATTAGCCTTCATGATACCAATGATTAGCGGGGACTTAATCAGATCATAAATGTCTTAGTTGCTTCTTCTTTTCCACTCTTCACTTTGTGTATCCCTAATGGGCTCAAAGATGCGTCTTAAGACTTTGTTCTCAAAGGTTTGTAACCAGGCTTCGTCTCCTTTAGTTGTACTCCAGGTTTCAGAGCCATACAGCACAACTGGTCTGATCAGTGTTTTGTATATTGTGATCTTGGTGTTACGAGATAGCGCATTTGATTTTAGCAGATGTTGTAGTGCATAGTATATCTTATTTCCAGAGTTCATTCTAGTTTGTATTTCTTCCCTTATTATGTTGGAGCAGTTGAAGATTGTACCCAGGTATTTGTATGTTTCCGTTCTTTTAATGGTCATATTATCTATTTGTATGTGGCCACGATTTTTAGCCGTTCCTTCTCTTGAAGTTACCATATATTCTGTCTTATCTTGGGTGATAACCAGCCCCATTTGTTGAGCTTTTTCCTTCAAGTGAGTCAATTTTTCCAATGTCTTTTGTTCATTTTCCCCTATAATATCTATATCATCTGCATAACCAAGCAGTCTGGATGTTCCTCCAATAGCATATTCCTCCTTTACCTTCCTTACAACTTTCTCTAGAGCCAGATTGAAAAGGAGCGGCGATAGTGCATCACCCTGTTTCAAGCCAGATGCTATTTGGAAAGGGTCTGATTTCCTGCCTTTATATGTTACTATATTATAAGTATCTTCCATGCATAGTCTGGTCATGTTGATTAACTTCCTCGGTATTCCCAATTCCTGCATAGCATTCCATAGACTATTCCTATGGACACTATCATAAGCCTTTTTAAAATCCACAAAAATGTTATGGAGATCTCTTTTATATTCCCAATTTTTCTCGGCTATTTGTCGTAAGATAAATATCTGATCTAATGTTGATCTGTTTTGTCTAAAACCCGCCTGGTAGTCACCTAATATGTCTTCTGAATATGGTTTTAATCTATTTAGTAATACCGCGGATAGTATCTTATAGCTTGTGGTCAGTAGTGATATTCCTCTATAATTTCCACATTGGAACTTGTCTCCTTTCTTAAAGATAGGTATCAATAATGACTCTTTCCAGTCATGGGGTAATTCTTCTGTCCTCCAGATTTTTATTATTATTTCGTATAGCTTTAGATATAATGCATGGCCACCTGCCTTTATAAATTCAGCAGCAATTCCATCAGTCCCAGTTGCCTTATTGTTTTTAAGTCGTGTTATTAAATATAGAATTTCTTCAAATACAGGTTCTTCAATTTGTGGTTCACACGTTAGAACCTCTTCCTGTGGGAAGATGTTACTTGGAGCTTCACAGTTTAGTAATTCAACAAAATATTCTTTCCATGTGTTGCATACACATTTCCTCGTTGGTATTTATCAAATTCCCATTTTTGTCTTTTAAACCATATGTTCTGTGTTGGTGCCCTCGTTTCATTGACTTCAGTTCTTTAAAAAAAACTTTCTGAATTCGTTTTTCTGGTGATTAGTTTCCATATCTTTGATTATATTGCTCATATTTTATCGCTTCTGCTGTCGGACTATTTTTGTAGCCTCTTTACATTCAGTTCTATATAGCTCTTCATTTTGGATGTTATTGATGTCATTTAACCATAACTGTCTGGCACTCTTTTTCCTAATGACTGCTTCTTCACATTTTTGATTGAACATCTGTTCTTTCTATGCATGGTTAACACACCGAGACATTCTTCTGCGATGGTTTGAATTGTATTCTTGATGTTCAACCAAGTTTGGTCAACGCTTTCCTCCAACGGGTTTTGTAGAGTTTCAAGTTTACATTTTGTTTCATCTGCAAATTTCTCTTTGACTGTAGTTTCTTGTAGTTTTTCTCTATTGTATGTTGGGTGTAACCTCTGTAGTTTAGTATAGAAAGCTCTTTCAAGTTTTATGTTAAATTTTGCCCTAACGAGAAAGTGGTCGATGTGACAAGGATCTCACTAAATTTAAATAATAAATAATTACTAATAATTAAAATAATATAGAAAAAGTTTTCATTAAAATTATTTTGTACTTGAATTTCAGTTCTCCATTATATTTTTTGAAAATTTACTTACTGTGTTTGCACAATAATTTCCTAGTGATTTCTTCCTAAAACCTATTATTCAAGTTTCTTTAGTGAACATTTCAATTTTTGAATATTAAAAATTATGTATATGTTGGGGGGGGGGGGGGAATAAGAATTTTAGAAAGGCTTAGGTGGGGCATAGCACAAAAAAGGATGGGAACACTGCTGTAGAGGCTGAACAGTAATAAGAGCTCATGACACTATACCGACGAACATATTAAAGTAAACTCTTGTGAACAATCTACGGTTGTAGGTCATGGACTAATTCACAATCACCATTGACAAAGGGACGCAGAGGTGTTTCCAAGGCACCAGGGCTGGGTTTTATACTGGCCAAGACCTATTGACGCGTCCTCGGCCAGCGTCCTAGACAACAGGTCCCTTCGGGGTCCTGGCTAAAGTCAGTAGGATCGCTAATTCTTCCGAAGTCAGAGAGTGTCTGCCTGTACGGCGAGGAACCACCAGTCTGCACACCAATAAGCCAGACATGGAACAACGGATACTCACGCAAACATCAGGTCCTGTATGACATCACACTGATGTTGGACAACATGATGTCTTTATCCGACATGCAGGACTTCACGCTGGAGTTCATAGCCAGCGAACACAAGCAAGCAAGCAAGCATCATTGACGAACATCCAGGCTTTCCAACTTACATATGACAGGAGACTCTCATCATGGCTGAATGGATACGATTCCCCGCTCTTAAACTTCCGGTGTGCAGATGGCGGGGTAGCGCATTTAACCCCTACACAAGCCAGTTGAACTAAAATATTGACTTCTCGTTCTTAACTTGGAGACGCAAAATACAAGTACCTCAGAAATCGGAGTGGTTAACCTGAAGGCGAGAGATACTGGAAATAGGAATACCTACCCCACACGCCAAAATCAATTCAGTATGGACTACGCTCAAGTTCAAGACGAGAGAACGGGGGAAAAAAAATAACACAGAATAGTTATTGGAACCTGTGGATCAAGAAACAGAAAATACCGATATTATACAACAAATGGACATCGAAGAAAACTGGCCCATAAACAACATAATTTTTCGCAAACTGCAATATTTTGGCCATAATAAATGTTATACTTTAGACAGAGAAGCATTTTGGGGCTTGTTTCCTGGAAAATCAGGCACGCATCGACCAACATAGAGGTGAACACAAGAAGTTAAAGTCCCTCCAGCGGCGTGCGATGAGAGAGGCGTTCTGTGAAGATGGTTATGTGGGCGTTCTGTGAAGATGATGAATGCGCCTTCTGTGAAAATGATGATATGGGCGTTCTCTGAAGAAGTTGACATAGGTGGTTTGTTAAGGGCATTCTGGGTGAATGAATGTAAATTTTAATGGCAAAATATGAAGTGTTTGAGGGATCTAAAAACCCCACACACACAAAAACAACTTTAAAAATACGCATTTTAGGAGGAAGAAGTAGATCAAGAAGAAGAAGAAGCAGAAGAAGAAGAAGAAGAAGAAGAAGAAGAAGAAGAAGAAGAAGAAGAAGAAGAAGAAGAAGAAGAAGAAGAAGAAGAAGAAGATGTGAGAAGATGGGAGAAGATGGGAGAAGAAAGTGATGACAATGGAGCAAAAAATAAATGTTCACACGCTGACAAACAGACATAAAAAGTGTTAGAGAGATAAACAGACAGACAGAGAAACAGATAAAAACACACAGACATCACATGCATACACAAACATGTACACACATGCAGACAGACACATGAAGACATATAGATAGAGAGACAGACAAATATACAGAGACAAACACATAGCAAGGCACACACAGACACCCAGACAGACACATATATATTCACACTAACACACAGGCAGACATACATAGCCACCCAGACAGACATGCAGTTAGACATGCAAGAAGACATACACACACACACGGAGGGGCACACAGACAGACATATGCACATACACAAATTTACAGACAAACAGACAAGAACACATACGAGGGAGCTTCATATGACAACCTTAAATGGTTTTATTTTGGTGGTGTATATATTCTGAAAAAAAAAGGTAAAGAACAAATTTATCATTTTTCGATGTAGTCTTCACTGCGTTCAATGCAAGTCCTCCAGCGGCGATAAAGTGATTGGATTTCTGAAGAAAATTAATTATCTTGGTCTCATGTATAACCAACCACTCATGCACCACCTGCTGTACTTCTTCACAGAAGTCACGCAGTTTTGAAACTTCCTAATCCACTCATACACTTGCTGGACTAACAGGCATGCATCACCATACTGGACCTTCATTCTCCTGTGAATTTCGTTAGGTTTCACCTCTTCACTGATAAAAAAGAAAACGGATAACTGAACACTGCTCCTCTTTGGTGCATGTCAAAAGTGCGGCGGCTATCTTTAAATTGTCTTTAGACGTCACCGTGTTCGTCTGTACCGTGACATCACGTGCTTAACACTTTTGACATCCTTAACAACAATATTGACAGGTTACAAGACAATGGCAATTTTTATTGTAATTTCCATCAAACTCTTAAGGTTTTCATTTGAAGCCTCCTAGTACAAACACGGAAAGACACACACAGACAGACAGATCAGAATACGTACAGACTGACAGGAATGGAAAGCCCTGTCAAGCAAATGTATATTTACTACGTGTAGACATTGAATCAGCCGTCAAGCTGATGCAGCGCATCTACAGGAAAGAAGACAGGGATTATTTATAACTGTCAGGGAAACCCGATTTCTGACAAGAGTCCAGCGAAAGAGCCGAATCGAACACGGGAAGTGCCAGCCAAACCAGCTGAAACAACACGCAGTAAGTTTCGCGGGGATAAGACAGGGCTATCCTCTGTGTGTCTGGGCATGTCAGAGTAAGCGTGAGTTTCTCATGTGTGCGCGTGAGTTTGTCATGTGTGTGGGTGAGTTCAGGGCGTGATTCCAGTTCTAGAGTCGTGGATATCGACAAAGATGTCTCTCGCTCTCAACTCGAGCCCCAAGTGGGAATCAGAGAACTAAAAAGGTATTTTTTTTTTAAAAGTCACCCACACCACTCAAGTACCGACTGGACTGGTCCTCCGGTCTCTGCCTTTGAAGACGTCGTCTAGATTGTCAATGCAACGGTTTCAGTGTAGTTAACGCAAAAGCATACATAATTGAAATGCACATATCTTTTGTGATAATTTAAGGAAATACATTTCAAAGTATGTTATTTAGAATAATTAAATCATAAACAAAATATTCTACGTGATTTTCAAGTTAGAATAGTAGAAGAACATTTCCACATTGTGAGATTAATGTAGAAATAAATTTGTGAATTTGCAAAACTAAGCACAAATATACGATATTATTGAAATAATTCAGAAGATACTGTGTTAAATGAAAGATATTTTGGAACCTGACAATATGTGATTGCAGTAAAAGACGAATGTTTGCGTGAAAGCAGCTGTGAATGCTCCAGCCATGGAGTCACCTGGTAAGTGATTTTACTTTACTGTGTTTACAGGTGTGTTGTGTCTCTTTCACAAGTGGATTATTTAACGCATATTTCTATGAATGGGGAGTCGTGGTAACGTAGCGATTAGACGCTAGCCTGTCGTACATTTGGTGTTGAGTTCGATCCCTATTTCAGCAACTTTGATTATGTATTTAATTGACTAGACCTCCCCGGTTGACCCAGCCGGAAATTGGTACCAGGGAATATCGGAAGTAAAGGCGGCCGGCGTGCTACCGATCACATCACACAGTGTGTGCCGTTTGGGATACAAACTTATGGCTCTAGCTCCACACCCTCTCTGCGCCCTAGGCGTGTAAAAGGGACTCTTACGTTTATACGTTGATCTCTTATGATATTTGCTGTAGGACGATGACCCATGTGTTCGTCTACTGGGCTTCTGGCCCCGGGTATGTAGGGACCCTTACTTCTATGAGCTGATCTCTTATGCTAATTGCTGTAGAATTGAGATCCGTGTGCTCGTCTGCTGGGCTTGTGGCTCTGGGGCTGGAAGGCTTTAAAAGTCCATTAAAACCCAAATCGTCGCGAAATTTGTGTCCTAATTACTATACATGACTTCGGGGCTGACTCAGTCTCGTTAAATGAGGACAAGGAATAGACCTCCATTAAGTGCCGTTAGCTGAAGAAAATATGACTTAACTGATTCGGTGCTAAACAAATAATAGGTCTGAACCAAACATGGTACACAATCAAATGAACAAGTATTATCATGTCAATGTCCATTCACTGAACATTGCAATTGTGTAAGATGCTTCGAAATTATACAAATAATGAGATGATACTAGTATGGCGATATATCATCCTCCAGTCCAAATGGGAGATCTCATGTGGCGATATATTATCCTTCGGCACTGAATTAGTTAAGCATAGTATAGGTAACACAGCCATGCCATGCAACATGCTCCTTTATCATCGTCTTGTGCCCTTTTAACTCCCATAGGAGGTTATGACCTCAACCGACTCGCTCCAGGCCGTTCTATCGTTTGCTATCACATGCTGCTCCAATGACCTCATATTATTCATCATTGTCTCTAGTTCTTTTTTTCGTGTCTGTTCATTCGAAGGTGACAGGTTCGAATCTTGATAAGGTATTTACAGCTTTATATTTTTTTGTTATCTAATGTGTCCTCTCATCTCTTTTTTTTTTCTACTTCACTGAGCGCCTAACAATACAAGTGGATTTATTTATAAACTGTCTTAATGCCTCAAAGGGTTCCCCTCATGTTTCCCTCTACGTTTGCCCTGTGTTCAAACGAGAAAAAGAGTGTTGAGGTGCTACATAGAACCTGTACTTTTGAATGGATATGAAGCGTGGACAATGAGCAGTCAAGCTGAAAAACATCTGATGGCTGTGGACATGTGGTTTCTAAGGGGAAAAAAAAAAGAACACGTCCTTCAAGAAATAAATAAAGATCGTAAACTGATTAGAGACATTAGACTTAGACAGTCAAAATATTTTGGGCAAATGAGAAGAAATTAATTGGAGAACTTGGTGACAACAGGCACGATCGAAGGGAAGAGACCAAGGGGAAGACCGAGAAGTAACTACCTGGATGGCTTGGCCTCGTGGCATGGTCGAGACAGAAGCATGGAGCTGATCCACGACTCTGGTGATCGAGTGAGATTCAAAACATGACCGCCCACGCTTATTGGCATGGCACATGAATGATGGACGGATGTGTTCAAGACAAGGAACTTTCTAGTTATTCTATGCTCACATGTTCTCTATGTGGGCCATGTCAGGTGACAGTATATTTTCCTCATCTCTTGATTCACTTGCAGTTGTTTAGTTCTCTCCATTAATAATTCTGTCAGACCATTCTAGTCCTGTTCTTATCAACAGACACTCGTTATTCCCCGTAATCCTGTACCTTTTTGTTCAGGCTGGGCACTGGGTTTGAGATTGTTGACGATGACATGCCTACAATGCTTGGAAGAAATATTACTAACCCATGCCTAATCCAAATCATCCCGTATGAGCTTTGCTGAATCATATTCTGGTTACACCCTAATATCATCATCATTATCACATGCCATGATGAACGGCGTGGGCGATCATGTTTCGCCATCTCACACAGGCTCCAGAGTCTCGAATCAGGTCTGCGTTCATGTCCAGACCATGCCACGTTACCGAACCATCAAGGTATTTATCCCTGTGGCTTCCTCTTGCTCTCTTCCCATCAAGCTTGCCAGTTGTGACTAAATTTTCAAGTCAATTTCTCCTCAAAACATCTTAATATGCCTCTTTGCAAATGTGGGTGTTAGAGGTATCGGTAATGCACACTCTCAAAAGGATTTTGAATTTACAGATGGGAAAGAGAGCTCTACATCACAGCCATGAAGGTGGTACTATGGCACCAGATCGGAAGGGAAGTCTCTACACCATCTTCACTCCGATAGGCGCAAGTACGTTTGGGGCTCAGACCATCACGTGACTTAACGGTTGAAACGAAATCTTACAGAGGATTCACCAACTAAGCAACCAATCAATCAGCCAACCAACCAGCCAGCCAAACAAACAATCAATCAACCAACCAACAATCAACCAACCAGGCAGCCAACCAACCAACCAACCAACCAACTAACCAACCAAACAACCTACCAACCAATTAATCAGCCAGCCATCCAACCAACCAACCAACCAACCAACCAACCAACAAACCAACCAACCAATTAATTAGCCGACCAGCTTATAAGTCCAAGTCGACTCAATGTGGGAAGTCAAGGAAATAAGAACAGTTAGGTATGTGCAACTCCTGCGAAAAGGTCAGATATAGTAAACACAGACCTTACAACCAACTCCGCAATGGTGAACATAAATCACAAGCAGAACATCCAAAAAAGAGTAAGAAAAATCAACAACAACAAAATTATTTAATAATAAAATGAAAATAAATATACTACGGCACAACAAACGACGTTTTGATTATACAAATCTTCATCAGGGACGAAACACGACAAATAGATCTACTTAACATCATGACATTATAAAATGTTAAAACATAATAACATTAAAACACAACTCGGTCGTTGCCATGAAGTCGGCACACAAGTTGAGCTGAGTTCAGTTGGGAACTAAAGATGGTTGGTGGGTGATACTTACCACATCACCCACAAAGTGCCCATGGGTATTTTAAAATATGGGTTTAGCACCATATGACAAATGCGCTTGACAGAGTGGAAAGGGTCTTCTCCTTCTTATACTTTAGTTCCACTGTCTAAGCAAACTGTCAATAACTACACATGTAAACATATATTACGAAATAACTGTACTTGTTTTGAGATAACAATATAAAATAACACAAAGTAGTGCAGCTTTACATAACAGAGTTAAGACACATACAGAACGTTGCGGCGATTAGCCTTCATCAGCAAACAAACACATTCACAAACACAACATACAGTCAAGGAGATCTCCTGTGACTACATCAGAAGATGACGACAGAACGAGAAGAACAAAAGCATGGAATAATGGAAGTAATGAAGAGAAAATGAGAATTGAAAAAAATGTTAGTTGAAAAGAATGTTAGTTGAAGGAAAATGTTTAATTGAAAAAAAATGTTAATAGAGAAAACGTTCATACTCACCTCACCTTTCGGATTATAAGTGACTGAGAAAATCTCCGATGTTTCCTGATACCCGGTGCTGGGTGTTACGGTTCAGTGAGCACATAGAAGGAAGGGGGCGGGGTGGGAGGACGTTAACTGGTCTGGTAAGGGCATCTGAGCAATCACAGTGGATGCATTAGAATGAAGGTGGTACTGACCAAACCCCATTGTGTTATTATAGGGGCGAGTCTTAAAGTCTGGGTGGACTGATATGCGTGAACGCGCTTACATGCATAGACACACCTCCACAGACAAAATGCTAGTGTATGTGGGCATATGCAAGGTATATGTAAAAAGAGAGAGAGAGAGAGAGAGAAAGGGAGAGAGAGAGAGAGCGAGCGAGAGAGAGAGAGAGAGAGAGAGAGAGAGAGAGAGCGAGAGAAAATGTGCCTGTGATATACCTCCTGAGATATGTGGAGTTCGTCGGTCTACACGTACGACATTTAACTCATACTGTACCCTATGAAATAGTCAGTGTGGTTGTTATACAACATATATAAGGATCTACTCGCCCAGTGTTTGAGTTATTGGGGATGTATAAGATCCAACCACTGGTAAAACACGTGAAGTAGGTAGGCTCAGAGAAGCAAGATGGGGGGAGAGAGAGAGAGAGAGAGTGAGAGAGAGAGAGAGAGAGAGAGAGAGAGAGAGAGAGAGAGAGAGAGAGAGAGAGAGAGAGAGAGAGGGGGTGGGGTTGGAAAGCTGTCTGCGACATGAGATATCATCATACGCCATCTTCATAATCAAGGTCGGCTGCAATACATTTTCACCACTCACGCCTCTTGACACTCTGGTAAAATCTATCAGGTTGTTTTGTTCTGCCCAGCTTCTGATGTGTACTTTTCAGTTTCTTGTTGCTATTGTTGTTGTTGTTGTTGTTGTTGTTGTTGTTGTTGTTGTTGTTCTTCTTCTTCTTCTTCTTCTTCTTCTTCTTCTTCTTCTTCTTCTTCTTCTTCTTCTTCTTCTTCTTCTTCTTCTTCTTCTTCTTCTTCTTCTTCTTCTTCTTCTTCTTCTTCTTCTCCTCCTCCTCCTCCTCCTCCTCCTCGCCCTTCCTCTTCGTTCACACTCATACCTCCACTTTAATATCTCTAATAAAAGCAGTAGACAGTTTCATGCTCATGATCCTCCCACACATCGTTTGATGTAAAGACTATGGCTTAATGTGATGGCTCGTATGTCTAAATGTTCATTATTGTAAGGCATTGTAAGCGAAGCAGGTGACTAGCCGCCATTAGGTTCTGGTCACAAGTAGAATAATCCTGTGAACTTGTCTTAAAACGGTAATTGAGATATTCTGTTGCTTCCGGTTTAAAATTTAAAACTTAGAACTCCATGTCGCCTTGATAGTTGATGATAATCATCATTCTGCGAATGGTCACAACGGTTACGTTGCCCTTCTGATCTGTAAGAAACATTTATAGAACGTTTTGCTGTTTCGTAAGTTTTTCTGAAGTCACGTTATTGTAGAGATCCTGCCAGCTTTGTTAGTTGATATGCCAGTTATGTTACTGTAGAGATTTTTATAGCTATGTAAAGTGATCTGTTTCTCCCTATGCCAGTTATTTATTGTAGCGATGATCTCAGCTTTGTAAATTTACGTTAGTTAGTTAGTTAGTTAGTCGACAGATCATCCTCGTTGCACATCGAACCATTCAGTCCATAAGTGCTCGGATATCCCCTCCTCAGCAAATCCCGCAGCGTGTAGCGGCTAACGACGCCAGTTCTGTGTTGGTTTATCAATCTTCTTTGGCTTCCTGCGTAGTGTTCGTTTGGCCACCCCTCTTTTAATTTGCTGCTCTCGCAGTCTGGCCATTGTTGTAGATTCACAGTCATCACTTGGTTCTCGCAAAAGTCTCACTTCTCGTAGAACATTCAGAATGTCAGCCTGGTCCATGGCGCGTCCGCCCTCCACAGTAGCCTCACCTGCGAGCTTATCAGCCCGCTCATTTCCTTGTACTCCCGCATGCCCTGGCACGAAGATGAAACTAATCTTTGCCAGCCGAGACCGCTTCAGAGGCAGCAACCATTCTCTTCGGATCGACCCCTCCTCTATCCTCTTGATCATGTTCATTGAGTCGCTAAGGAAACAAGCCCTAGTGAATGTCTGTGTCTCGAGCCATGTTATTGCTTTACTTATTGCCATGACTTCCATGGTCAGGCTACTTGTGGTTTCAGTGAAAGCACCAGAGTCCTCCTTCACAATTCTCCCTCCGGCCCGAGCTGTACAGGCCCATGAGCTTCTCACATGTTGGACGACCGACCCATCTGTGTAGATGACCGCGTCACCGTCTAGCGAATTCTCGAAAATCAACGCTTGTACTTCAGCCTCAACAGCAGCCGGATTTTCTTGCTGCATTTTCTATCTAGTTGGATGCAAACTGAAAAGGATGTGCAGAAGTCTGTTGGCACTTGCACCCACTCCTCGCCAGGTTCTAAGTCCTCAAGTGAACACACCTGTTGAAGAATGTCTTCGGCTTGACCCATCCACGACCGTCCTCTTTTTAACCTGCTGCCCTTCACCTTCCTAATTTCACTATGCAGTGGATGTTGTGTGTTTGCGTTAATTCTGAGGTAGGCGCGTGCCCTGCAAACTTGTATTCTCTCTTCAATGGTTGGAAAATCAAGAAGGTAGCGCATCGCCCTGCATGCTGTATCTCTTGTACATCCAAGAATAATGCGCATAGCTTCATTCTGTATCCTTTCCATCCTTTCTATCTGCTTATGGCTGAGAGTCAAGATTGCCATTGCATACTCCAAAACAGACATGACCAGCCCCTCGTACAGAAGACATAGATGGCGCTGCTCACAGTTTGCTGCCGCCATCACCCGCATCGCTGCCAAACCCCGCTTGGCCTTTGTTATCACCTGGTCTATGTGCACATTATAAGCAAGGCTTCGATCAAACCGTATCCCCAGGTAATTCATTGCCTGCGTTCTTTCCACCGTCTCTGAACACAGCATTACAGTTGTAAATTTACGTGTTTCTCCCTATGCAAGTTATTTATTGTAGAGATCTTCTCAGCTTTGCAAGTAGATCTGTTGTCCTTTTGTCAGTTATCTTGCAGTGGGCTGATTTCCTTTGTATCGTGCATATGTGGAACATGTGGTTCAAGTATGGAAAGGAATAATACAATTTATTCTACTGACACACTTTCTTTCTTTCTTTCTTTCTTTCTTTCTTTCTTTCTTTCTTTCTTTCTTTCTTTCTTTCTTTCTTTCTTTCTTTCTTTCTTTCTTTCTTTCTTTCTTTTTTCTTTTTTCAGAGCTGTTATACTAAGAGCATTTAAGAGAAAATCACTATTTCTTTCTTTTTAATTTGTTTTATTCTGAATACATGTTGCTGGTATTAAACGTTGCCTTTCAGCGTTGAAGTTATTGTAAAAAAAATGCCCGTGGAGATTGATGGAGAATGGATTGCGTTAGTTTATTTGAAGCAAACTCCAGCCCGATTATTTTCAGCTGCATCAATGACCGAACCACCCGTGTATACGTGTTTTCAACACGTTTCAGGAAATACCTTGAACAATAAATGTTATTTTTGTTTTCGCTTTCCTTGTGTTTGACTGGGTCTCTTTTTTTCTGTTATTTCTTTTATAAAGTATTTATAAAAAAAATAAACTTAAGTCTCATGGCAAGAATCTGCTGTGGGTATGTGAAGGGTTGGGATTATCACATTTTTCTGACCTCAGTGCTCGAGGGAATTGGTGGTCAGTTTGTACCCCTCGTAGCGAACCGCAAGCCCGGGGATCGATCACCCGCTCATGACTATATCAGAGCAATTTCATAACCGTTGCACCAAAGCGCCTGCCATAAAGTATTTGGATCGGGTAAATTTCTTCTCTCCATAATGACAATTATGTTGTTTACTATCTTTTATAATTGAACTCGACAGTGGAGAATTTACTGTGTTTGGTTATTTCATTGGATAATGTGATCAATTGTGCTGGCCTGAGTCAGCCAACTCCCAGGCTGTTTATTGTTTAGTGCTTGGAGCGGTCGATTAATCTCTTGTTTTTTCAACTTGCTGCGAGATTCTATCCCACATTTGTCATCTAATGATTCCGATTCTGTTATAAATTTAATAAGACAAATTTTGGCGAATCTTAGGGTTGCCGTTATAATTTGTGTTTTTGTTTTATTCATATAACCGTTTGTTAATTCGTATCGTCATGTGACTCTGCTGCCATGGACCTTGAATAGGTACTGTATACCATGACAGGTACGACTCTCCCTCCCCCTCTCTCTCTATCGCCATCTCTCTCTCTCTCTCTCTCTCTCTCTCTCTCTCTCTCTCTCTCTCTCTCTATATATATATATATATATATATATATATATATATATATATATATATATATATAGCCATACTATAACTATAAATCCATGTAACTACGTTCCTACCCACCTAACAATCTACAACAGTGGTTCTCAACCTTTTTTGGCCCGTGCCCCTCTTCACCTTACTTTTAGGACGTCATTCCCCCCCCCCCCTCACCATATTTTTAGAACGTCATTCCCCCCATTTGTATTTCCTCCCTAAAAATTCCCCCCTGCCCCTACACAGTATACGTAATAATTGAAGCTAAATTTAATAGCACATACTAAAACAAGTCTAGACATCTGCATAAAATGTGATTTGCGGATCTACTTACATTATAAAATGAATTTCAGAAGGGTGATACGTACAGAACCGTAAAGTATGAAGGGAAAAACAATATCAAGTAATCGGTTCTTGTATTAACACAATCTAGAAATAATCTTAATTCCCCCCTGGAAACCCTAAAATTCCCCCCTGGGAGGGGGGGAATTCCCCACCGGTTGAGAACCACTGATCTACAATCTACATATCCGCCTACCTACCTACCTGCCTGCCTGCCTTCCTGCCTGACTTCGTGCCTAGAAACACATACACAGAGCACATATGTGTATATTCACCTACATACACATATGCAAAGCACTAAAACGTGATTACTCATGTGCGTGCAAGCAAACGAATGTGCACGCACTCACACATACATAGTTACGTGCATACATATGCGCATGCACATAGACATTAAAATACACACATCCCACATAGTAAACACAGAAACATACACACATGCATATACACATACATACACTCATGCATATACACATACATACACACATGCATATACACATACATACACTCATGCATATACACATATCCCACATAGCAAACACAGAAACATACACACATGCATACACTCATGCACATAGACATTAAAATACACACATTCCACATAGCAAACACACAAACATACACACATGCATATACACATACATACACTCATGCACATAGACATTAATATACACACATCCCACATAGTAAACACAGAAACATACACACATGCATATACACATACATACACTCATGCACATAGACATTAAAATACACACATCCCACATAGCAAACACAGAAACATACATACATGCATATACACATACATACACTCATGCACATAGACATTAATATACACACATCCCACATAGTAAACACAGAAACATACACACATGCATACACTCATGCACATACACACAAGCAGACACACAGGTACGCCTGCAAACATGCATGCACGCACATACATTCATGTATTCACATCCGCATGCGCACTCACGCACACACACGATGATTACACTCTCTTAAACCACACCAAAATATACGCATGAATACATACATTCACAATATATGCACACTTTCTTGAAAACACAGATGCGCACATTCATAAATACATAGATACACACACGAATCGACACACAGAGACAGAAAGGTGAGGTTGTTGTGGAGGTGGGCGTTACCGTGCTAAAACACACACACACACACACACACACACACACACATGAGCGCAAGGGAAACATAGATAAGAGAGTATGGCAGACAGAGGCGCAGAATGGGACAGATCAGATAGTAGGAATTCTACAGTGTCTTGCTTTTGGCAGAGAGAGAGAGAGAGAGAGAGAGAGAGAGAGAGAGAGAGAGAGAGAGAGAGAGAGAGAGAGAGAGAGAGAGAGAGACAGACAGACAGACAGACAGACAGATAGACAGACAGACAGATAGAAAGAGAGAGAAAGAGGAGAGAGAGAGAGACAGATAGACAGAAAGTCTGGAAGATAAAGAGATAGATAGAGACTTAAAGACAGGTAGACGGATAACTAGACAGACAGTAATGTAATTCTGCAGTGATTTGATTTTGGCAGAGAAAGAGAGAGAGAGAGAGAGAGAGAGAGAGAGAGAGAGAGAGAGAGAGAGAGAGAGAGAGAGAGAGAGAGAGATGTGCAAAATATGAAAGGTGGACGGACAGACAAACATACATATAGAGAGACAACTAGACAGACAGAGAGAAGGCATTCTAAAGTGACTTATTTTCCCAAAGCACTCCTTTTTACCGAATCTTTCGGTTATTTTAGGCAATCAAGATCTGCCCGGTTGGTGGAGATTCTCTTCTTTGATGTTTGATGTTCATGCCTGTGTGGTCTGGTCTGACGGGTTGAAGTTGAATTAATTCTTTGTTGTATCAGAGACAGCCCCCAGAAGAGACCGGCATTAAAATAGAGAGTATTGGATTCAAGGCATTCACACAGAATGTGGCTAATTATAGTAGTAATCACTATGGGCGGACGCAGGAAGAAAAGAAAGGACAATGGTACATTAGATTGCTTTTTTAACATAAAGGTGGTGATCTAAGAGTGTCACATGCATACAGACACACATACAAACAACTCCCGTACACAAACCCAGGGACACATACATAGTTAGAATAGCGAAATGAGAGAGAGAGAGAGAGAGAGAGAGAGAGAGAGAGAGAGAGAGAGAGAGAGAGAGAGAGAGAAGGAAAGAGAGATAGAGAGAGAGAAGCAAATATTGAGTAGAGACAGAAAGGGGAGAAATAGAAGCAAAGATGGAGAGTGAGGG
Source organism: Cepaea hortensis (assembly GCA_963921405.1). Classification (NCBI taxonomy): domain Eukaryota; kingdom Metazoa; phylum Mollusca; class Gastropoda; order Stylommatophora; family Helicidae; genus Cepaea; species Cepaea hortensis. The sequence goes on from OY992878.1 coordinate 142,538,024, forward strand.
AGATAGAAGGAAAGAGAGAGAGAGAGAGAGAGAGAGAGATAGAGAGAGAGAGAGAGGGGGGGGCAAAGAGAGAAATAGAGACAGATCGGGGAGACATAGAAACAGAGAGAGAGAGAGAGAGAGAGAGAGAGAGAGAGGAGCAAGATATAATTTAAAGAGAGAGAGAGAGGAGTAAGACATAATTTAAAGAGAGAGAGAGAGAGAGAGAGAGAGAGAGAAAGGGGGGGGGGAGGGTGAAAATGAGAAACGCTTGCAAACCTGGATTCATAGGCATCTTCACAGTAGAAGGAAACCTTGTGTATGAAAGCAGATGATTTAGTACAATACAAAACTATAACACAAATAACACCCAGAGCTAGCTAAAACAAAATTAATGATTATAAAGAATCGATCCCACTGCTCTTTATGTACACCCATACGTGCTCTCTTGGTAGATGCCGGATTGTAAGAAGGCATACCCATACATGCTTGCTTGTGTTCGTTGGCTTGAGCTCCAACGCGAAGTCCTGTATGTCGGATGAAGACATCCTGTTGTCCAACATCAGTGTGATGTCATACAGGACCTGAGTTTTGCGTGAGTATCCGTTGTCCCATGTCTGGCTTATTGGTGTGCAGACTGGTGGTTCCTCGCCGTACAGGCAGACACTCTCCGACTTCGGAGGAATCGGCGATCCTATTGACTTTCGCCAGGACCCCGAAGGGACCTGTTGCCCAGGACGCTCGACGAGGACGCGTCAATAGGTCTTGGCCAGTATATAACCCGGCCCTGGTGCCTTGGAAACACCTCTGCGTCCCATACCCATACATGATTGGTGCCACGGTTTACAGACGCACACACATAGTGCTCTCTTAGCAGACATTTAGTCTTTAGGTTGCATTTTCTCGCACTGGTGTTTGTCAACCAAGAACGATGATGACCATTCATTTCTTCCAGTGGGGTTGACAGTTTGGAGCCATGAGTTCTAAGATGGCTGGTAAGACAATATGGGTAAAGAATGCTTGACGTTCCAGGAGGAGGATTTCCTGCAGTGGTGTGTGTGTGTGTGTGCGTGCGTGCGTGCGCGCGTGCATCATTTTGTTTTAACAGATCTTGCAGTCCTGTTTGCTTCGCAAGTGACTATTCCTTTGCGTGACGATGTACGCCACGAATTTTGGTCTTTTACAGCAGTCTCCCAAGAGTCGTGATGAATTCTAAAAGCTTTTAGTGAAATCTTCAGGTCTTTAAAGCGTTTCCTCTGGCCGCTTTGGAAGCGTTTACCACATCGCAGCGCAACGTAAAAACAAAAATTCGTTTAGGGAGCCTGTGATCTGGCATGCAAGTCAAGTGACCAGCCCAGCAGAAGAATCTGATTCTTCATTAGTAGGAAGAATAACTTGTGCTATGAATTAGATTAAAGTGAGGAAGAGTTGCGCAATTCGTCGACCACATACTCTTGCTTGAGGCCATCTGAATCCAGTGGCAGGTTTAGGCTTGTACCCTCCCAGTTGCGCTCCTCCTATTCAAGTCTTATTCTAATCTCTACAATACATCTTCGATCAGATGTTATGACTGTTCCTAAACAGTTGTACCACATATCAGCTAGCTAATTACCTGGAACCCTTATATAACTGGAGAGAACATCCACCTATATCTGTGGAGAGAGTATATGTTTTTATAACTCAACCATTCAAACCAAGGACCTTCTGACGTGTATATTGATAATGAGACACAATGCCATGTCCCGTTTAATCAATCTAACAATCAACAATAGAGAGCATATGTTGGATTCCCCCCCCCCCCACACACCTCCTCCCCCCCCCCCCACACACACACAGGACTAGCTGGTGTGGTGGGAAGCGAGCAGACGAACAGATTGACTGGGTCTGTACCGCTCATTAGGGTATTGCTGCATGATAAGGCAGGTGTTATCGGGGTCATTTGGGATGGTGTGCATATTTTGGAAGAACAGACGAATCATCACGACAGGGAGAGAATGGTGCTGCTGGGAGCGACCAGAAAAGCTGGTCATCACTCAGAATCCCGAAAAGAAAGACCGAATGGACACACAATCAGAAGTATAACATCATTTGTCAAATCAGAAGACGAAATCGAAAATAGATGCAATAAGGCAAACCAGCTCATTGGACAAATGGCACCAATACTAAAGAACAAACATGTATCAATAACTACTAAGAAAGCACTTTATAACACAATCTTCCTACCGATTTTATGCTACCAAAGCCAAACCTGGACAATGACAGAAAAAGAGAAAAGAAATATCACAACAACAGAAATGAGATTCCTGAGAAGAATACTCAATATATCAAGAAGAGTGAAAATCAGAGATGAAGAAATCATGAATAAAGTGGGGGGTTATAGCGGCGCTAGATTTTATAATAAGGCAGCAAGTCAAATGGTTTGACTATGTCACTAGGTTACCAACTAACAGTATACATAATAATGTACAGACCAAATGGAAGCAGAAGAAAGGCCGACAGCGTAAACGATGAACAGAGGGAATAGCAGAGTCCATGGGAATCTCGATACATGAAACCCATAAGCGGGCACTCTCTCAGCTGTTTATACTGCAACTCGACATAGGTACAAGAGGAACAAGATGAGATGCGATGATATGAGGACACATAATCATATTATTACTGGTGCTATTAGTATCGGGACTCTTCGCTGACTGCTGAAGGTGAGGACTGAGCACGTATGGGGATGTCCGGAGTGTTGTGATGTCTTTTCTTGACCTAGCTCAACTCCACACTGTGTATGGAGTCTCAGGTACCCACCCAAGTGCCGACTGCAGCGATTACTTCTACTTCCACCATCATACCTGATGTAATCGTCACGTCAACATTATTGATAAATAAAATCGACAGACCAGTTGTAAAGTGGTTCACATTGGCAGCGTGCTTTCGTATAAAGTATAATCTACACTACAATATGATGTGCGCTGCGTCACAGATGATGGATCTACACGTAACTTGAGTATATTGTTTAACAGTTGTATGTTTATAGTTTGTGTGCTGACGAAGGATCTGAAAGAAACGTCCTGTTTGCCACTTGTGGTTTCGTTCTCATAAATATAACTACTCTGCGAAGATTTGACCTCTATTTCTAGCTGGGAATTCCATCCCGGCTTCTCGCTAGGATTGGCAGAGCTGTCGGTACAGTAAGTACAGCACCTGTGTACACGCCTTGCACAATTCTACGAGTCTACAGGCTACTGGGTACGTGGTGCTAGCACCATATTAAAATAGCCCTAGTAGTACTCGACTTGGTCATTGGTTTTTCTGTCTGTCCATGGTATTCTTTGCACTTTCCTCAGAAACCACACTTCCACAGCCATCAGAAATTTTTCAGCTTGTCTACTCATTATCCACGCTTCACATCCATAAAAAAGTACAGTTTCTATGTAGCACCGCAACACTCTTTCTCTCGCTGCAAATAACATCCTTTTATTGGTAAGCATGTTTTGCAGCTTGCAAAAGACAAAAGACTACATTCGCCATGGCGATTATTGTTCTAATCTCTTCGAGTCATCTCCCTTCAGATGTTATGACTGTTCGGAGATAACTGTACAGATTCATTTGTTTAAGAATATTCCCATTTCTTTTATAATACATTGTGGTCTTTCCTTCTTCCCAGTGACAACCAAAATCTGTGTCTTCTTACAATTTAATTACAATCCTAGATGTCCACTGTGTGCAACAATCTCATTTACTAAATGTTACAGATCCTGCTCATTGTCTGCAATCAATACTTACTTTACTTTATCGAAAGCCTTTGTGTAGTCAATAAAGCAAAGATATAAGTCCTTGTTTACTTCTATAGATCGTTCAATTAATGTTTTCAGCATATACACAGCATTTACTTTCTTTCTACAAACCCACTTTATTCTTCTCATATTACAGGTTTTATTTTCTTCCTAACCCATCGCATGATAACTCTTAGCAAAATCTTCGTTATGTGACTCATTATACTAATTGTTCGATGTTGATCACATTCCAAGGCTCCTGATTTCTTTAGGATTGCAATAAATATAGAATTACATAATTCAGAAGGTATATCTCCAGTATCATATATTGTATTCAGCAGTCTGGTGACTTGGTCTATTCCATAGTCATCTAAGGTATTGGTCATTTCTGTTGTGATGTTGTGTGAACCGGGGGTCTTGTCAGTTTTCATATGGTTAAGAGCATTATGAAATTCTATATTCAAAATTAATGGTCTTTCATTATTTCGAATTTCATACCGTTCTTCTCTTCTTTCATCATAACTATTGTTCACATAATCTGTCCACACATGTAACATCTGATATTTTTCTATTATGATTTTTCCATCTTTTGTTTTAAGCAGCCTGTTGATGTGTGTGTTGTTTTATTAGTACGCTCGTGAATATTCTTTTGTGAATTCATGTTAGTATTGCTATTGTTGTGTTGTTTTTCAATTTCTATACGGGACGCAGAGGTGTTTCCAAGGCACCAGGGCCGGATTATATACTGGCCAAGACCTATTGACGCGTCCTCGTCGAGCGTCCTGGGCAACAGGTCCCTTCGGGGTCCTGGCTAAAGTCAATAGGATCGCCGATTCCTCCGAAGTCAGAGAGTGTCTGCCTGTACGGCGAGGAACCACCAGTCTGCACACCAATAAGCCAGACATGGGACAACGGATACTCACGCAAACCTCAGGTCCTGTATGACATCACACTGATGTTGGACAACAGGATGTCTTCATCCGACATACAGGACTTCGCGTTGGAGCTCAAGCTAACGAACACAAGCAAGCAAGCAAGCAATTTCTATACACTTGTCCTCGAGCCATGTTTCTTTTGCCTCCTTACATAATGTTCTGACTTTTCTGTGAATCTCTTCACATTTGTCAGGATTATTTTTGTTGTTATTCTTGTTTCCATTAATTGTAAAATTTCTTTAGTCCCCTATTTCTTGTGACCTACTTTCTTTAAATTTAGAATACTTTTTTTTCTGCAGCCAAACTGATTGAATTCTTCAACATTTCCCATTGATCATCAACATCTTGCAATATATATATATATATATGTGTGTGTGTGTGTGTGTGTGTGTGTGTGTGTGTGTGTGTGTGTGTGTGTCAGACAATATATCAAATCTGTTCTTTACTGCTCTGTTAAAATTGTTTTGTATTTCCATGTCATTTTTCAATGTTCACAGATTATTTTTAGTGTTTCCTGGTGTATACTTAATTTTCTTTAACTGTACTTTCAATGTGCCTGTAATCAATGTGTGATTACTGAAACAGTCTTAATTTGGAACTGTGTTTTTGCTATTGTTAACGCATTTCGAAACCTTCTGCTAATCAGGATGTAACCAGGTGTTTCAAACAATCATTTCATGCTCGCTTGCCCATTCTACAAGTCGGTATCCTCTTTCGTTTCGTTCTCTCAAATCAAGTTTACCTACTATGCATCCATCGTCTTGATTTCCTACTTTCGCATTGAAGTCACCCATTATGATATTTATTTCTGAATATTTACATGTCTTCAAAACATTCTCCATGTCATACAATTCCTCTATACTATCTTCACTGATTTCTCCTGTTGCGGCATATATTTGAAAGACGTCTATGTCAAAAGGTCTGCCGAATAATTTTACAAATTGACACTGTCTAATATCCTTTAACAGACGTTTATCTTTTGCAGATCCAAGATAATTGCTACACCCCTTTGCTTTATTCTCCCTCAGAATATATAATCTTAAAATCATCCTCTGTCTTAATCTCTGTCCCGTTCTCGTCTCACACATTCCGAATATATTATTATGATGTCTTCTCATTTCTTGTTTGATATTACCCAATTTTCCGTCTTAACTTAAAGTACAAACATTCCATATTGCTAGTTTCAGTGTTACTAACAATCCTACAGCACTATCAACGACGGTTAACGTTGGTGTTTAGTAAGATCAGCAGAGAGTTGATGATTATATTTAAGCCGTGCGCACAAATATACATAACACAGCATGTAATAAATAATATTGTTTGAAATACAATCTCGCTTTGATTCAGTGTCTAACCGGAAGTTGAGCATTATGTGTAACGTAATTACATGCCCGTGCTCAACTTCTTAGAAACATGCAAATTTGATTACAATGTTCATGCTGGCGTCATTACGCCACTTCCGGTATTTTCTCCATGAATTACCCGCCATGTTTATTACTTCTAAACACGATACCAACCTCTTTTCTCCTCGGATTAGATGCAATTTCGTTTCCATAAATTTGGAATATAATTACATTCCTTTCGCCAAAGTAAATTGTGTCTTTCTTATTGCCCTTCTTTTTTTTTATTATGCCTTTTGTGTTTCTTGTTGGTGTCGTTTCTATTCTTCTTTGGCCTCGCTATTTTTATTGTTCTTAATCCATACTGATTATTATAATTGACGTTGCTCTTATTTATGCTCATCCTTCTCTGGGCATTTTTTTGTTTAAAGTTCCTGTCCATACTCTTGACCATTATTGTCAGAGAAGCAGTGAAGAAGTGGTGATATCACCCTGACAACGAGCAGACTCATAACAGAAAAAGAATAGCAGTAATGAATGCCAAGAAGGTCCAGGCAGATCTCTCACGACATACTGACCACACCACTTTCACTGTTTCGGGACACTCAGGCGTCAGAGGCATCAAGCGGGCCGATCGTTGGCCAGGCAGAGTGGTGATCGAGGAATGAGGGGTAATGGATGGGGTACCATTTTTATTTTTGGAGTTCGCTCGATTTGAACTCAAGCGTAGTCCATATACGTTCTACTACTTCTAGTGCACTGGGCTGATTATTGCGCGTGGATTAGCTTTCCCTTTTACCTGTATCCCTCGCCATCAGGCGAACCCATTCCAATTTCAGAGATACCTGTCATTTACATCTGCAAGTCAAGGACGAGAAGTCAACATTTTAGTCCAACTGACCAGTGTAGCTGTTGAACTCGCTACCTCGGCATCAGCACACCGGATGTTTCAAGAACGAGAGCTGTTATCCATTTGGTCATACTGATCTCAACTGGTGCGATGAGTTGTCATACACTAAGAAGGATGTATAGAGGAGTATTTATGAACCTGTGCGGATTGCGATTATGGAGATCCTCATTAATCACTGTTGTTTGTGGTAGTAACAGTGTTGATCTTCGCCCTTTGCTGTATTTAAACTAATAATTATTTACAACGTACTTATTATTTTGACGTTATCATTATCTTACTCTTTGTCATCCTCCTCGACACCCTCTACTTCATACACATCTTTCATCACTAAGTAGTGTCCAACGTGGCATATCAACCAATCCGCTCACAGCAATTAACTGTATTAACATTTGAGGAAAAGAAACCGCGTTCTGTACAAACATTTTAATATCCAACAGAAGACAAGCAAAACAGAAGAACTAACTTTGTCCCTTCTATCCAAACAATAAAGCAACATAATCATTTAGATAAACAGAAATTTTCAGAAGCAAAGAACAATTCGCAATATTATGAGTGACAGAGAGATAGATTACCGATGTAGTTAGTGGCGTGCTGAGCAAAATTGTCCAAATCTAGCATCATAATTACTCAAAAGCCTACGTTTATGACACTCGTATCAATGTGAAGTGATACAGAAATAATTGAATCATGACGGTGCAAAAAGATCAGATTTGTGGAAGGTAAAAACAGCAGATTTGTGTTAGGTAAAAACAGCAGATTTGTGTTAGGTAAAAACAGCAGATTTGTGTTATGTCGAAGTGTTTGAGTGGTGCTATTTAGTGCTTCTACCTCAGAACTGCACAAACGAAGAGTATTGTGGTTTACGCTCTCCTGTTATCGCGCGCAAGGGGCATATCACAGAAAATTTGAGCGGGCAGGTATGTTTATTCTATTAAATTTAACACGGTGATGTAGCTGGGAGACTGTCTGGGTTCAGTGTCAGGAGATGGGTGTATGGTGTGTAGCAGTAAGTCAAGCTGTGTATGCTTGTGTGTAGTATGCTGGTGTATGTTAGCTGGTTAGTCAGTCAGTCAGTTAGTTAGCTAGCTAGCTAGCTAGTCAGTCAGTCAGTCAGTTAGTTAGTTAGTTAGTTAGTTATCTAGCTAGCCAATCATTCAGTCAGTTAGTTAGTTAGTTAGTTAGTTATCTAGCTAGCCAATCATTCAGTCAGTTAGTTAGTTACTTAGTTAATCAGTCAGATAGTTAGTTAGTTAGTTAGTTAGTTAGCTAGCTAGCTAGTCAATCACTCAGTCAGTTAGTTAATTAGACAGTCAGTCAGTTAGTCAGTAACAGCACTAACAATATTTATAGCATGTGTAATTGTGGATTACATACATTTCGCTTGTGAAATAAATCGAGATTATCCTTGATGATCTATGGAAGGAGACTCACGGGGAGATTCCGTGTCCTTTTACACGATATCGAGATTCTCCTTGCATGACCTATGGAGGGAGCCTCTTAGGGAGACCCGTGTCCTATGACACTATATCGATGTTCCCCTTGTGTGATTTGTGGAAGGAGAATCTCACTAGGGAAGATTCCGTTTCCTATGACACTATATCGAGATTCTCCTTGCATGATATGTGGAAGGAGAATCTCACCTAGGGAGATTCCGTGTCCTGTGAAGGTCAAAATTACAAACTTGGCTCCTTGCGTGATCTGTGGAAGGAGAATCTCACCTAGGGAGATTCCGTGTCCTATGAAGGTCAAACTTACAAACTTGGCCACATGGGTGTGTTTGTTTTTGTTAAGATAATGGTTTTATTTATCAATTACACTGTACGTGAAGAATGCTGGCCCGGTTGTCATGTGTTTAATTCCTCGCAGTTGCGGCATTTAGAAGATGTCTTTACGATTTCAGATAGATCCAGCCTTTAAAAAAAGGCACCAGTGAATTCTTTGTGAAATAAAGAAAACCGGTATAATATTAACATGTCGACTTATATATTACTCCTGAAGGCGCGTAAAATTGTCCTTTTTAAAAAGATAAACAGTAATTAACACTTCTGATGTATTTTTATGTAGTTATAAACATGACAATTTCCCAGCCTGGACGGCGAAATGGGGGAGATAACATTACGGTGAATCAATTATGGAATTACCACGCTATATCACATTACCTTCCTTAAAGATGATCAGAATGTTGGGCTGAGAAAATAAAAAGAAATGTGGATTAATGAAGTGAAAACACCTTTCGTTTGGACTGTATACACAGCAGAGAAGATTGGATATTATCATAATGACTAGAGTTGATGTAAATGCTTAGAAACTGATAGAGCCACGTGAAGTGTCGCTTTATAAAGTAAATAGCGTTATAGCGATTGTTGATTAGAATAGCTAGCGGTCACGTTGGCGTATTTTACAAGGAGCGCGGCCAGACGAGGGTTTGACTCCTGCGTTCGCCGTCTAGCTGAGTGAGGGAAAGACTAGTTACCTCATTCCTCTGCGCATTCAGACCTACAATATGTGATGGCTCTATCATAACATAGATATATAGATACATAGATACATAGACACATAGATACATAGTTACATAGATATATAGATACATAGATATATAGATACATAGATACATGGATACATAGATATTTAGTTACATAGATATATAGATACATAGATATATCGATACATAGATATATAGATACATAGATATATAGATGCATAGATACATAGATATATAGATACATAGATACATGGATACATAGATATTTAGTTACATAGATAAATAGATACATAGATATATCGATACATAGACATATAGATACATAGATATATAGATACATAGATATATAGATACATAGATATATAGATACATAGATATATAGATACATAGATATATAGATACATAGATATATAGATACATAGATACATAGATATATAGATATATAGATATATAGACACATAGATACATAGATACATAGATATATAGATACATAGATATATAGATACATAGATACATAGATACATAGATATATCGATACATAGACATATAGATACATAGATATATAGATACATAGATATATAGATACATAAATACATAGATACATAGATACATAGATATATAGATACATAGATATATAGATACATAGATATATAGATACATAGATACATAGATATATAGATACATAGATATATAGATACATAGATATATAGATACATAGATATATAGATATATCGATACATAGACATATAGATACATAGATATATAGATACATAGATACATAGATATATAGATACATAGATATATAGATACATAGTTACATAGATATATCGATACATAGACATATAGATACATAGATACATAGATACATAATATATATATAGATACATAGATATATAGATACATAGATATATAGACACATAGTTACATAGATACATAGATATATAGATACATAGTTACATAGATATATAGATACATAGTTACATAGATACATATATATATATATATATAGAGAGAGAGATACATAGATACATAGTTACATAGATACATATATATCACACACAGCATAATATCCAACAGAATATATCAACTCTTGTGCTGGTATTTTGTCATAAAATGATTAAAGACTAGCAAGAGTCATCTCTCGTTGTCTTCCTCCACTTTATCTTCCATAAACGATTCCAATTGTCATAATTATACTCATCACCATGATTAACATCAAATACCTTGCAAAGTGGCGTGGACGTTCATATCTCCCCACGAATCTCCGCCCCTTACTGTTTAGATCAATAACTGTTCTACCATGTTCCAGATTTTCCGTACGCATTATGTGGCCACACACGTTTATATATAAGAAATTATGGTCCGTTCAATTAAACTGACACAATAATTTGTTATAGGGAGAATATATCAGGAAAATGATAACACTATTTTCTTAGGTGAAACCTCACTTCACGAGATGAAATCGTACACATATATGCGTGTGTGTAGTATTGTTAGCTACTTACATACTTACTTAGTTAATTAGTTAGTTAATTATCTAGATAAATACATACTTAATTAATCAATCATTCATTCGGTTAGTTAGTTAGTTAGCCGCTGGTTTCAGCTTTTATACTCACCACTGACTAGTATGTTTATAAATTATGCAAGTCCTTTACATGACGTTGTGTTAACAACACAGAAGAGTCCTTTACATGACGTTGTGTTAACAACACAGAAGAAGAAGCGAGGAACATATAGATAAAATATACACACATATCGAAAAAAAGGTAAAGTAGCTTTCATGACACTAAGGAATATTTCGAAGTCACAGGAAACTGAATTTAATACCCAATTTACCCATTTTCAGCCTCTGTCTTAGATCTGAGATCTCTTGAATATCTTATTCCCGTGTGTGTGTGTGTGTGTGTGTGTGTGTGTGTGTGTGTGTGTGTGTGCGCGCGCGTGCGTGCGTGCACACACTGCACTGATGCACTGATTTATTGTTTGACACTTCATGAGAAGATGTAAAGCAGAGAACTTGGTGACACTGGCAAGATTGAGGGGGAAAAGAACAAAGGGAACGCTGAGAAGTAAATATATGGATGACGTAATAACATGGCATGGTCGGGACAAGAACACAGAGCTGATCCACGACTCTGGTGATCGTGTGAGATGGCGAAATATGACAGTCCACGATTACCGGCATGGCACATGATGGCGATATCTGTCATTAAAACAATACTGCATTATGTAACAGACATGGAGAACGTTTGTACCGCTTATTATTGGTAAGGATATCACACAGTATAAAAGAAGTCAAATAAAGAAAGGGCCCTTCTCCACATCTTGATAGGTACTGGGTACATGATTATTGTAGCCTCTTGTGTTAATAATATCTGCACCGCCTTCCTAACAACGTAGGATTTGTGTTTTAATAATATTACATTTTCTAATTTCGTTGCACCGTAGTATACTTAATATGTTTTTTTATAAAATTATATATTATATAATTGTAATTTCCCCCTTGTTATTAATGTTCGTATGTACACTGTGTCAATGTTTAGTACATCTCACATTTTAGCAGGAGTTATACATACCTAACTGTGTGTATGTCCTCTTGTGTTTATAGACGTATAGTCATTCAGTATGTGCTTGATTATTATCACATTAGCACACATGTATGCACGCACCCAGACTCACCCTCCATAGGCATACACTAAAGTATGTAATGTAGCACAACAAAGAATCACCATCTCACACGACCACCAGAACCTCGGATCTGGCCTGTGTTGTTTTCCCACCATCTCACACGACCACCAGAACCTCGGATGTGTTGTTTTCTCAAGTATGTACTGTGGTGAAGCCATCTAGGTATTTATGCCTTTTTCCCCTTTTCTCATTATGTTTGCATTGTCACTAAGATTTCACATGTATTTCTTCTCCTTACATGCTAAAAAATCTTGACTGTCTACTTCTAATTTCTTTAATCTATTTAAGGTTTTCATTTGTGTCTTGAAGGACTTGTTCATCTGCCAAAGGAGTTTTTTGAATTGTCCCCAGAAATGTTTATTAGCTGTTTTCCAGCTTGTCCGTTTATTGTTCATGTTTCACTTGCATCAGCCAGTATATATTTCATACAGCCCTTTAATATTCTTTTGTCTCTGTTTTTGACAGCTTTTTATTGGTGAATATGTATGTAATCTCGCGAAAAGCAATTTTTATCATGGACATTCTTCTTCCAATATCTAAAAGGTATCGTCCTTCAGATTTTATGATAGTTTTATGATATTTAAAACACTATGTTCCCGATGTGAATTTAAATACTGAAGACACAGGGAATATATTGCACCATTTATTGCCTGGCATATTTCATAATATCTCGTCATGTGCACTACAGAAACAAGTTCGACACATACAGTAGCTGATAACAATGTTTTCCCGGAGCGAATTTGAATAACGAAGATATTAGTATACAAACAATAGATTGCACGATTTATGGCCTGGTATATTTCACTGAATCTCGACATATATTGACGCAGCGTAATGAATTCTTTCAAACGAAATAAACAAAATACGTAGGCATATCGATAATTTAGTTTAGACAATAAATTGTGGAATATATTTTGTGTCTTCATTATTCAAATTCACAAAGATAAAACATTGTTTGAATTTCTGAAACGTCACCTCCCACAATCACATGTGAATCTGCTTGATGGATTACTTAAACTAAAATGCAAAATTGCAGTGCAGGACAGCGTGTTGTGTTTATTTCAATTAATAGAATTCATTATGCGGCTGCTTCCTTGTTTGCTGGGCCCTCTACTCTAGCAGGCACGTGACAGAGAAATCTGTCAGGCTTTATAAACTGTGCAATATATTGTTTATGTTCCAAGATAGGTGTACCGATTCACTTCTTTAAGAATTGTCTAATTTACTTTGATGTTTCATCGTGTTATTTATTATGCGAGATGACCATAATTCCTGGTTTTATACACATTATTTCTAACTCTAGTTACGCATTGTATACAATAACAGTAAATACTAAATGCTGCAAACCCTGTTCACTGTCAGCTGTCAATACTGTATCATCTGCATATCTTATATTTTTAGTGTTATCACCATCGAAGGTGACTAATTTCGTATGTTAACAACTTGCTGGTACTTTCATGATATATACATCTCATCTCATCATCTCATCTCATCATCTAATCTCATCTCATCATGTTCCTCTTGTACCTTGCGGTTTCGAGGTGAAGTATAAACAGCGGGAGAGTGCCCGCGTATGGGCTTCATGTATCGATATTCCCATGGACCTGTTAATCTAGGCGTCCATCGTTTACGTGGCCGGCCTCTTCCTCTGCTTCCCTCTGGTCTGTACATCATTGCTTGTTGTAGTATACAGTTAGTTGGTTACCTACTTGCATGGCCAAACCATTTGACTTGCTGCCTTCTAATAAAATCTACTGCAGCTATAACCCCATCTTAGTCCTGATTTCTTCATTTCTGATCTTATCTATTTTTGATACATTGAGTATTCTTCTCAGGAATCTCATTTCTGTTGTGATTTTTCTCTTCTCTTTTTCTGTCATTGTCCAGCTTTGGCATTGGTAACATAGAGTTGGTAGGAAGATTGTGTTGTAAAGTTCTTTCTTAGTAGTTATTGATACATTCTTTATTCTTTCTATTCTTTTTATTATTCTTTAGTTTTGGTGCCATTTGTCCAATGCGTTGGTTTGCCTTATTGCATCTATTTTCCATCTCGTATTCTGATTTGCCATTTGATGATATTATACTTCCTAGGTACTTGAAACTCTTTACTTGTTTCAAGGGATGTTCGTTTAGGTGAATCGTTGTTGCTTATTCTTCTTTTGTTATAGCCAATACCTCTGTTTTACTTGTGTTAATTTTCATATTATGTTGCCTACACATTTCGTTTAGACTATTCATGTGGTCTTGTAATTCAGCTTCTGATTTTGCTTTTAGTGCTTGGTAGTCCGCAAACAGGAGTTCTCTAATGATTAGATTTGTAGATGGTTCTTCTTCTGTGTTCTCATCATGCGGTGTTCTTGCGGTCTCTGTTTGGCTGGTTTCTTTACATATGTTGTCTATATATGTTATAAACAAGAGAGGGGACAGGACACAACCTTGTCGTACTCCGGATCGTATGGTGAAGGGTTCTGAGTGTCCTCCAGATGCTCTCACTATGCATTCACTGTTGTTGTATAAGCTTCTACACTGGTTTGTTAGATGCGTACTCACACCTTATTGTTTAAGGATTTCCCACAGCTTGTTTCTATATACTCTATCAAATGCATTTTCTTGGTCGACAAAGGCTAACTAGAGTGTTTCATTGAATTCGATTTATTTTTCTATAAGTTGTCTAAGAGCAAAAATGGCATCTGTGCATCCTTTGTTTTTCCTAAATCAAAGTTGTATTTCGCTTAACTGGGGTCTATAATAGTTCGTAATCTTTTCTCAAGAATTTTGCAAAATATTTTTCCAGTATGACTCAACAGTGAAATTCCCCTGTATTGTGTGCAGTCTCTTTTGCTGCCTTTGTTTTTCCAAATTGGGATAATTATGGCGTTTCCCCAGTCTCGTGGTGTCTGTTGTTCTGCGCAAACGTGGTTGAACAGTCTACGTAGCCATGCTGTTCCTACTTCTCTTGCTGCTTTAATTAGTTCATTTGGTATTTCATCTTGTCTGGTGATTTGATCACGGGGCTAATTAGATGGCTTCTATAATTTTTTCTTTCAGTATGTCTGGTTCTAGTTCTTCGGTGGCATCTGTGTCAGTTTCTTGAATTCCTGTGACATCTGATGGGATGTCGAGAAGTTGTTCGAAGTACTGTTTCCATCTTATTAGGATTCCTTTTTGTTCACTTATTGGTTCTCCATTTTCGTTGTTAATTAATTCAGTTGAGTCAAAGGGTTCTCTCTCTCTCTCTCTCTCTCTCTCTCTCTCTCTCTCTCTCTCTCTCTCTCTCTCTCTCTCTCTCTGTATATATATATATATATATATATATATATATATATATATATATATATATATATATATATAAAACACGAGTCATGATGATAGTGGAACACCAACATGTGCGCAACGATAGATCCCATGGGAACTAAGGGGAGGCCATCGCAGCCGCAGTAGTAAAAGACAGACAAGGCAATTATTTGACTCTTTCCTCACTGCCACCGCAGTCAAAGATAGGCGCCCGAGCCTGTAGTCAGATGGTATATGATCCAGATCAGTATTTAATGTTGAGTGGTGGTTGTGAGCTGCTCCTATAAAGCCAACCAACAAGATGACTGGCAAGGTAAAAAAAGACCAGAAAGCTCAGAGGACACTTAAGCCACTTAAGACACAATAGTCGTGTCGGCAAACACAGAAAGTATCCTAGTGGTTACGGTAACATTGGTGGCCAGCGGCACCACAGAATCAACTTTGACAACTACCATCCTGGTTACTTTGGCAAAGTGGGTATCGGAATGTACAACAAGACCAACAACAAATCTACAGCTCATCCATCAATGTCGGCACGTTGTGGTCGCTGTTGTGAGAGCAGTCTAGACCAGCAGACAGAGAAGGAACCAGACACCCTGACCCAGATACCTGGACCAGCAAATAGAGTAGAGATACCCGGACAAGCAGACCGAGAAGGCACCAGACATCCAGACCCAGATACCTGGACCAGCAGACCGAGACGGCACCAGTCATCCAGACCCAGATACCTGGACCAGCAAATAGAGTAGAGAAGGCACCAGTCATCCAGACCCAGATACCTGGACCAGCAAATAGAGTAGAGAAGGCACCAGTCATCCAGACCCAGATACCTGGACCAGCAGACCGAGAAGGCACCAGTCATCCAGACCCAGATACCTGGACCAGCAAATAGAGTAGAGAAGGCACCAGTCATCCAGACCCAGATACCTGGACCAGCAAATAGAGTAGAGAAGGCACCAGTCATCCAGACCCAGATACCTGGACCAGCAGACCGAGAAGGCACCAGTCATCCAGACCCAGATACCTGGACCAGCAAATAGAGTAGAGAAGGCACCAGTCATCGATGTTGTCCAGGCTGGTTGTTATAAGGTTTTAGGGAAAGGTCACCTACCTAAGAGGCCAGTGATTGTCTAGGCCAAGTTCTTCAGCAAAGGTGTCGAAGGTTGAATCACGGAAGTCGATGGTGCCCGTGTGCTGACTGCATACATTCCTCAATAAATAATTCACCTCTTAAGACATAACAAAGGTCCGTGAGATGCTTTACTGGAGAAGCCTTTTTTTGAGTTCCAGGATTTCCAGTTGGTTTTTATTTTTTAAAGGTTTTTGTTGTACTTCATTTTCTTATTTATACCATACATTATTGTTGTACCTTACATTCTTATTTATACCATACATTATTGTTGTACCTTACATTCCTACTTATACCAAAACTTTTTTGTTGTACCTCACATTTCTTCTTTTACCATACATTTTTGCATTACCTTACATTTCTAACTGTACTATACAATTTTGTGTTGCCCTAAATTTCTATGTTGTACGAGTAGTATTCATTTTTGCTGTGACACAATGCTGCATCATCAATTCTTGTCCTACTACAGATGTTTGATTTTGTGGTGATTAATGAAGCTAGTGTCTTGTATACTAGATTAATTTTTATGGACATAATGTGCACATTCGCTGTTGTTGTTAGAGCCAGGTTATTTAATCCATTGACTGGATTGAAAGATGCCAATTTTCAGCCTCAGTCTTAGATCTTTGGAAAATCTTCTTCCTTGTTACTTTCCCTGTTCTTGTTTCACTGCGAGCGGTACGAGATTTCGTCTCTTTATAGCTATTTATTTATCTTTTTCCCCAGCACCTTTTTTTTTTGTCCCGAACGCAGTCAGCGTTGCGCTCTCTACCTCACATCATCGCGTTTATTCCTCAGTGTTAAATGTGTGTGTCTGTGTGTGTGTGTATATATATATATTTAAGGATCACACACACACACACACACACACACACGTAGGCACACACACAGGCACACACAGTCAAACACGCACATATATACGTGTGTGTGTGTGTGTGTGTGTGTGTGTGTGTGTGTGTGTGTGTGTGTGTGATCCTTAAAGTATGTAAAGCTGAGGAAACCTAGTTCCTGGTTATTATTTGCGTAACAATGCAAAACTAATAAAATAGCAGTGATACTCA
Source organism: Cepaea hortensis (assembly GCA_963921405.1). Taxonomy (NCBI): domain Eukaryota; kingdom Metazoa; phylum Mollusca; class Gastropoda; order Stylommatophora; family Helicidae; genus Cepaea; species Cepaea hortensis. Next base: position 142,555,609 of record OY992878.1, read on the forward strand.
ACGATGGCAATACTCAAGTAAGAAATGAACAAGTTAGCGGCGTGACTGGTGGCTTTGACTTCGGTGAAAGGAATGAGAGTGGCAAGTTAATAGCGTGGGCAGAATCTCGTGATATAATAATTCAAACACCATTATCGATGATTAGGCAGTTAAAAAAGCCCTGGAGATTGTGATGGCAATCAAGCTGACTAGATATTGATTCCACGGAGATTGGGAAGCAGTTTTGTTGGAGCAAAATTTCACCAGAAGCAAACTGCCAGTGGAATGCTGTTCCAATTATACGACAGACGAGACTGAAGCTTTAGACAAAAATACTCCACATAACATCAATACAGATCTATCAGTGCTTAAGGCGGACAAAGAAATTATAGAAACATACGTGTTACATTACATCACAGATCAGACTTTTCCAGGTACCAGTACTGTGCTCGGCTGACCCGGGAGTCCAGGTACCAGTTCTGTGCTCGGCTGACCTGGGAGACAAGATCTATTTAAAAAAAAACACATCCAACCAAGTGCGGATTCGAACCGATGAATAGCAGGCCGGCAGCGAGCATGAGTCCACTACGTCACCGCACCTCCCAACAATATAAATCTGACCAGGTTGGAAAACATGAAATAAGGCAGGGTCTTTTACATGGAAGGTTGGAACAATATTTAAACGGTTAGTTGCATGTCCTTTACATGACATCACAATCAAGCCCAAAAGTTTTTGATTGTTTGTGATTTACTATGCAAGCTTACGTTTAGTACTTTGCCAATGCTTTCTGAATGACCGAATCTCATACCATTGTATGAAAATTAGCGCAAGGCGGCCTGCTTCAAAATCGCCTGTAGTTGTGTTTCGAACGAGGATTGCAAATCATGTTTGTAATCCAACCGCCACAGAGCCGACTGGAGCAATATTATTGAGACAAAATTAAATAAGTAATAGATGTACCAAGCACACACATATGATGACTGTTAGATGGGAAGGACTTTAGTAGATGCTTAACCGATGTGAGGCTATTACAACACTGACACATACCTGACGGGGACAAACTTGAACTTAACTGATTCAATGTCAAACAAAACATTAGGTTTGGACCACACATGGTACACGATCAAAGGAGCAAGTATTTTAACGTAATTTCCGTTCACCGAGCATTCACATTGCGGAAGATACCTCGAAATAAAACAAACAACACGACGACTCTAGCATGGCGATATATCGTTCTTCTGTCCAAACGGTCACATTTGACGATGTAATATCTTTTGTCAATGAATTTGTTAAAAACAGAGACATTTCATTGTTCTTCATCTTCTTTCTTATTTTGAGGTAAGTGCGTCACGCACCTAGTTACGCACCTTAAATGTCAGTGTGTCCGTCTTCGGCGTGCTTCTGTGTCTGGTGTGCTTCTTCCTTCCAAGGTAACGGGCTCTATCTACCCGCCCCGCCTATCCAGCACATGTCAGTCTGATATGGGCTGTTCAGACGTCGACGTGATAGAAAAGATAAGAGCCCTGGTTCTTAAACTTCGGGTTCGTTGCTGACGAAGTAGGAGGTTCAACCCCTACACTGGTATTAATTTGGACTTTAACGGTGATTTCTCTTTCAGAAAGCAATGGCAAATCACTGAACGTACAGTTGCCTAGAAGATCAACCTGGAGTTGAACGCAGCTTTCCTCCAAAGGACTGACTACATTTGTATGAGCTGTTCGTAATCGAAAACCCGTGCCCTGAACTTGTCTTGCATATTGATCGCAAGTATTATTCGTCACGTGACCACACAGATGAGCTGTAGAGAAGTGTACCCTGAAAGTGTCATAGAGGCTTTTGTCGTTTACTCAGAAAGATTTCAATATAAATGTTACGCTACATTACAGCTATAAATACATTTTTTTTTTTAGTGTGAGAAGTGTAACACATATGTTAACTTGTGCCTTTAATATCAATGTTACGCTACATTACAGCTATAAGTACATTTTTTTTTTTAGTGTGAGAAGTGTAACACATATGTTAACTTGTGCCTTTAATATCAATGTTACGCTACATTACAGCTATAAGTACATTTTTTTTTTTTAGTGTGAGAAGTGTAACACATATGTTAACTTGTGCCTTTAATGTCAATGTTACGCTACATTACAGCTATAAATGTAAAGATTATTTTGAGTGTGTTAAATGTAACAACTCTCTATTAACGTGTGCCTTCAACATAAATGTTATGCTACATTGCAGCTATAAATGCAAAGATTATTTTGAGTGTATGAAGTATAACAATTCTAATAACTTGTGTCTTCGATGTAAATTTACGCTACCTTACAGCTATAAATGCAAAGATTAAGTTGAGTGTGTGACGTGTAACAATTATATTAACTTGTGCCTTCAATGTAAATTTACGCTACATTACAGCTATAAATGTAAAGATTATGTTGAGTGTGTGAAGTGTAACAATTCTATTAACTTATGTCTCCAGTTGGACTTAAACGTCGAATTCTCGTCATTAACGTGAGAACGTAAATTACAAGTGTCTCAGAAGTCATAGTGGATTCACCTGATGGCAGGGGACAATGGTAATGGGAAAAACTGGCTCAAACTCAAAAATCATTCGATTGTGTACTACGCTCGATATCAAAATGAGCGAATAAAAATCTTTCTTGTCGCCTATATAAAAAAGGAAATAGCGAACACAAAAGCGCCAGGAGTAGAAATAAACCATACAAACCCGTTTATTTAAACCTGTTAAATTCCATATAACGAGGTATTATTAGAAACAGGCTAACGATGAAATCCCATGTCGCCTTACCCAACTGAATTACCAACATAGATTCTTTTATACAACTTTCCCGAAAAAAAAACTGTTTTCCTTCGCTAGTGCCTGTCAACCCCAGCTCATGTTTCCCGTACTTTTCTGTAAATAGAATCCTTTCTGTCCGATAGCACGGACTAGACGCTGATTTAATTTAATTCCGTTTTGTTCCTTTCAGCCGTATACTACTTCTTGGTAGTCTCAGCGGAGCGCGCAATTGATAACGTGCGCGACCCTTGCTTCCATTTGCTCATAAACATAGTTAGATGTGATGGCTATTGCCAGTCATGGCCTTTGATTGCTTCTCTGTGGCCAGTTTCATATTCCAGCTCAATGGTTCTTAGACTGTGGAGTATGCACACCTTGTGTTTTGCCAACTACAAACTGGGACTAATAGCCACTTATGGAATTAAAACGAAAGAACGAACAAATTTTATTTTCAAAGAGTTAAGAATTGGACACTCATGCCTGTCTAACATTCTGTCCTTCTATCACTCTATTTCATACATTATTTAAAAAAAAATATTGAGCCACCGAGTTACGCTGATTAAAATCACCTGAAATGAAGTGAGATTCGGGAGCACGCCAAACGAAACACATACGAAATCGTGGGAGTCTCCGTGGCGAAGTAGTCAAGCCGTCTTCCTCGTGCTTCGAAGGTTGTAGATTCGATTCCCGGCTACGGCATTCGGTTCACGGGTGAATTTTTCTCTGAACCTCTTGGGGGTTGTCGTCGGAGTTGCGGAGTTCGTGCTTTGTGCGATGCTTTCTGCAGGCCGCCATGTGGGAAGATTGATTGATTGATTGATTGATTTAGGAACCGACATCACAGCATTCGGGACATTCCCATAAGCGCTCCGTCCCCATCCTCAGCAGCCAGCGAAGAGTTCCAACACTAATAGTTCCAGTAGATGGCCTGACGCCATCGAAACAAACCACTGAACTAAATTTGTCTATAGTGTGTTTTTTTTTTTGTTGCCTCAATAATGATGACTAACCCAATGACGTGACTGACAGATACAGACACACACTATATGCATATTGGGAAGAGACCGTCCTATTTAGCGAGTGTGTTAGGTGTCCAATACATTTAGTTTTTATATTTCATGTGTGTATTAATAATAGTTGTGCAGTTGTTGAGAAAGATTGTTATAATTGAAACGGTGGAAATGTTCGGCGTCAATTGACGTATTTATTCCTACTTGTCCTGGTCGTTACGCACGCGCGCGCGCATTCACACAGACAAACAGACAGTCAGACGGGCAGGTAGCCAGCCAGGCAGGCTAGACAGGCAGACTGACAGACAGGCAGACAGACAGGCTGACAGACAGGCAGACAGACCAGACAGCCCGACAGACAGACAGACAGACAGACAGACAGCCAGACAGTCAGACAGACAGACAGACAGACAGAGACATATTATAATTATTAATTATATTTGCCAGCCCTTCATAAGCGGGATTAATTGCGACTTCTATAATAGTAATATGGCGTATTTATTAAGCTTAGTATAAAATCTTGTGTTTTTTGCTCATCGTGATCTTGTGTTTGTTTCTCCGAGAATCGTGTGTTTGTTTCTCACCAGGATCATGCATTTGTTTCTCCACAGATCTTGCACTTGTATCCTTACAGGATCTTGCATTTGCATCCTCACAGGATCTTGTATTTGTATCTCCACAGGATCTTGTGTTTGTTTCTCACCAGGATCTTGTGTTTGTTTCTCACCAGGATCTTGGCACAATCTGCATTATATTGACAAGAGACCCACATCTCCGTATTGTAGGGAAAGACGACACTACTAGCGCGCAGGAAGGAAATACATCTCTCAAAACTGAAGCCTTTCTGGAAAATGTATGGCCCGTTAAACACACCGCACACAATGTCTGGACGTTTCAATACTTTGGGGTTCGACTTGCCAACGGCAAATGTAATATATTAACATGACATACTGACAAATGCCTGTGAAGTGTTAGGTATTCACATATACACACACATACTATCCCACAAGAAAATACGGTTGCGTATGAGTGTGAAGTGTCTAAATTTTATATAGTCACATACATACTATTTCACGGCATAATTCTTTGCGTATGGGTCTAATTCTTAGATACTCGTAAAGACACATGTAGTATGTATGTTTCATACACATACATACTATCTCACGGGAAAATGCGCGCGCGCACGTGTGTGTGTGTAAGTGATAGAACTTCGTGTGTGCACATACATGTTATCTCACGGCATGAAACATTTGTTTTGCGTATAGGTGTATGTGTATGTTCTTAAAACACACACACACACACACACACACACACACACACAACACATCACGACATTCTACATTTGCCTATAAGCGGGAAGTTCTTCAACTTCACATATAAAGTCGAGGTGCGGGGGTGGGGGGCGGGGGAGGGGGGTGAAGAATCGCTTTCGTTCACCTGGTTATTTCAACATGGCTCCCTCTCTCTATCCGCAGAATGTAGCTCTAGCAACGACCCCTAGGAGTTTCCCAAGAAAATTGCACTTGTGTACCTAATGACAGAGTCCATGAATTGAACCCACGACCTTCGGAGCATGAGGCAGGCGCCTCAGACACTCGCCTCGGGAGACCCCTCCTCTTCACCTATACATATATAAACACTGGAGTTTCCGTGGCGAAGTGGTCAAGCCGACTGGCTCAGGCTCCGAAGGTTGTGGGTTCGATTCCGGGCCGCGTCCTCCGGTTCATGGGTGTTTTTTTCGGAGACTCCTGTGGGTCGTCGCTGGAGTTACGTAGTTCGTTCTTTGTTCGACGCTTTCGGCAGTTCACTGTGGAAAGAGACCGAGCCATATGGGATAAAACACCGGTGCAATGAAGTCGATCCTGTCGACTGTTCAGCGACATTTTAAAATATAAACACTACCTCACGACATAATACGTTTGACTGACTTCGCCGCGCCATCCCTTTTTCTTTTACACCTTAACCACACACATCCACACACACACCCTAACATACACACACACACACACACACACACACTCACAATTCTGACAATGAACATTTACCTATTATTGCATTAGAGGACTCCAAAGCAAAGTTAGTGCTAATATATCAAATCATGCCGATACTGTGGTTTGAACTCTGTCACAGTTGTAGTAAGCCAGCGTGGTAACCTAACACGGACGGTCATTCCCATGAGAAAACTGTATCGTGTGAAAGCTTCAACACGCACAATCATGACGCGTGGGACAAGGGATGGTGGAATACACGTCAACATAATCATTCGCATGTGAGAATAACCCACGTAGTGTTTTAGGGAGGATAGTGGCACGCGCAGTTTCACAATTCTCTCCCCCCTCCCCCTCATGCCTATTCAAACTTCGAATTCAGATACGGGCTATTTGGAAGCAGATCGCTTTGCGTTTGTTTCTTCCCATGTGGGAAGAGACAGAGCCATATGGGTTAAAACCAGGGGCAATGAAGTCGATCCTCTCAACTTTTAAAACTTTTTTTAAGACATGCAAAATCGTACGTTCCGACTGAAATCTTCTTCAACAACCACATAGGAGAGAAAGCTGCAAATACATGATAAACTTATCCAAAAAGCGAAATTGTACGTTGGAGCACATCACAATACAGGTAGTGAATGATGATTCACTGCCAAATATCGATATGCACTGTAAAACAAAAATGGTATTTGAAATTTGGCAATGAAGCAACAAACACAAACACATATACTGTACCTGGTTAAAGCGTCTTTGTTAAGTGCAGTATATACGCGTGTGTTTATTCTTTTCCCTGCGGATCTCATCATAAGTTTCTTTTTTTTCCAGTTAGTATTACCACAATATGTCGCAGGGGCGTCGCCAGATTCTAAATAAAGGGGCTTCGAGCACCCAGCATGCCGTTCACCGAACAAGTGAACTACGCGCCATTTTTCAAAAGTAAGAAACACGTGCAGCGGCATCAGAACTCATAAACCCTCTTCCACCCTCCCCCACTCCCACCCTTCCACACCAGGTACGCCTCTGTATGTTATTAGTTAGTTAGCCTTTCCGCTTGAGCCTAAGGCGGCGCATAGGGCAGAAGTCCTGACTCTCCATGCCTGGCGGTTCGCTGCTACCTGTTGTAGATCTTGGATATTTACTTGGCCATTGAATGAGCCTTCTCTAATGATGGTTCTACGCAGGGTCTCTCTTGGTCTTCCCCGTTTTCTTTTCCCTACTGGTGACCATATGAGGGCTTGATAGGGGAGTCTTGACTTGTCCATTCTGAGTACATGGCCGATGTAGTTCCAACGGCGTCTTCTTATGAAATTGGATACTGTATCTTGCTTAGTCTCTTGTCTTATTTGCGAATTGGTTCTGAAGTCTGTCCAGTGGATGTTTAGAAGTCTTCTAAGACATTTGTTCTCAAAATTGTCAAATTTTTTATCTAAAGCTACCGTTGATTTCCAACTTTCACATCCATACGTTAACACTGGAATCACACAAGAGTTGAAGATTTTAAGTCTTGTGTGTTTGCTGAGTGACTGTATGTTATGGTCAATGTCTTTATTATGTGCCATCATACATCTTGGTTATTATGCTTCAAAAAGAGAGCAAGAATATGTAACCACAATAAAGTAGGATGTGAAAACACCCACTCGACTGCAGTATTATAGTTAGTAATGTTTTGCGTATCCTTTACAGGACATCGCTGTCAACATCAAGATCTTTCAGCTGATTGTTGATTTCTTAGCAAGATTACGCTCAGTAGTTTGCCATTGCTTTCTGAGCGGCCGGCTCAGTATCCCGCAAGTCACCGGAGCGGGTAGAACCGCTTCCAATTCTCGCGCGCTGCGAGACCCTGCGTGGATAAACGGGATTACGGAGAAAGTCGTGTAACCCCTCGGCCAGAGAGACCGGCATTATGGTTAGTACATACGGTGAAAACATCCGCTCGACTGCAGTGTTATAGTTAGCACATAACAACAATAAAACAATAAAACAGTGAAAACAACAATAAGGCAGGCGGTGTGACGCCTTCTCCACGGAGAAAATTAGCAGTCTCTGTGGAGAAGGAGACACACCACCTGCCTTGCGCTCAGAAGGTTCTGGGTTCGATTCCAGGCCACCACGTTGGGTTCAAGAGTGAAATATTCTCGGAGACTCCTGGGGAGTCGTCGATAGAGCTACGTAGCTCGTGTTTAGTACATCCCTTTCGCAGGCCGCCTTGAGGAAAGAGACCGAGCTATGTGGGATAAAACTCGATGCTATGAAGTCGGAGCTCTTGCCTTTTAAACCAATTTAAACAGCAATTAGGAAGCAAGTGAATGCAGCGATATAACACACTTTGGAGTGCAGACGGGTGAAATAATATATCTTCAAATCACATTAATGTAAGAATATTTTTGTAGAGATCTGAATTGTGCAAGAATTGTTTCGAAGGACGGAGATGCTAGAACGTGTGAAAATCGAAGATCTGCAATGTTATAATGTGGAAGACAGAACAGTGTAAGATCGTTTTGGAAATTACATTAATGAGGTGAAGACGCGAGTATTGATTTTAAACGAGTGGAAGAATATGGTAAGTAAAAAAGAAAAGGACTGTTATATACGCCTTTAGGAGTAAATTGGCATATGGTGCCAGACATAGGTGTTTATAGAGAATCTGGCCACGATGAGGATGTTGCCTGTAACACATCAGTCGACTTTACTATTGACAATCTGGCCACGATGGGGATGTTGCCAGTAACACATCAGTCGACTTTACTATTGACAATCTGGCCACTATGGGGATGTTGCCAGTAACACATCAGTCGACTTTACTATTGACAATCTGGCCACTATGGGGATGTTGCCAGTAACACATCAGTCGACTTTACTATTGACAATCTGGCCACTATGGGGATGTTGCCAGTAACACATCAGTTGACTTTACTATTGACAATCTGGCCACGATGGGGATGTTGCCAGTAACACATCAGTTGATTTTACTATCGACAATCTGGCCACGATGGGGATGTTGCCAGTAACACATCAGTCGACATTACTATAGACAATCTGGCCACGATGGGGATGTTGCCAGTAACACATCAGTCGACATTACTATAGACAATCTGGCCACGATGGGGATGTTGCCAGTAACACATCAGTCGACTTTACCATAGACAATCTGGCCACGATGGGGATGGTGCCAGTAACACATCAGTCGACTTTACTACCCAGGGCATTTCTTGATGCCCACTTTATGTTGAGCCGACCTGGCAGCCCAGATCAACCTAAACAAATCCGCCTCTAGAAGGATTTGAATACGTGACCACCGGGCAGCAAATAAGCTTGCTAGCCATAGGGCAAGCAGGTCCCTGAGTAAAAGAATGTGTATTAGAAATCAACGAGGTGCAAGAATATATGTTAAAAATTACCCGAAGTTTAAGAAGATACGCTAGAAATAAGTGCAGTTTAATAATATGTTAGAATGATAATGATTATGATGGAAGATCCACATCACTGCACTCATTCGTCATGCACCGAGTGTCTCCCAGCAAATGCCGAAGGACATGGATTCTATTTGTTACAGTTCTTCTGTACCTCGTAAGCTTCACCTTCTAATAGTCCATGTCGTTTGGCGTTAGTGATCATGTCTGCTCACAGCCTTCTGCCTCGTGTGCTGTCAATAACTTCGAAAATCTATCTTCTTCTATGTCAAACTGTCCAGCGTCGTCTCTCCTGTTTTCCCACTGCTTCTATTCCCCTCCAACCTTCCTGTTTTGACGACATACTCAGCTTTCCTCTTCTCATGACATGCCCAGGTGAATGTGAACTGTCTTCTACTTCTGTGCATAGCCAGTTCTCTGTATTATGTTAAATGTTTCAAGATATCTTCTTTGCTATGCCTATCCTTATACGATGTTCTCATCATGATTCACGTCTGCACTTTAAGATTGGCGTAATATACCTCTTAAGACTTTAGAATTGGCGTAATATACCTCTTGAGAACCCCTTTCCTATCCTCGATTCACAAAGATAAATTGCAGTCAATTCTTTACCTTGTGAACTGCTGTCTTCTCTTGGGCTACTCTACATTTAATATCTTTAATACTTCTTCAGCCTGCTGCTATCAAAGAACCAAAATACTTAAATATAATACATAAAAAAAATATTTCAGATTGGTTCTTTGATGTTGCTTTGGGTATTCAATCTTTCTTTGTAACGACCATTACTTCTGTATTTCTGTTACATAGACTAAGTCTTTGTTGCGACTTTCTGTGGCAAACATATTTATCATTTGGAGGTCAGCATAGCCGAATGGATACGAGCGCTTGCTCTTAAACATCCGGTGTGCCGAGGTAGCGGGTTTACACCCCCATAGTCAGTTGGACTAAAATGTTGACTTCTCGTCCTTGACTTGGGGAGTGGTTCGCTATTTGTCAAAGGGATACTGGTAATAGTGAAAGCTAATTTACACGCAAAAACTAGTCCAGTGCACTAAAAGTAGTGCACTCGAGTATGGACTACGCTAGAGTTCAACGCGAGCAAATGTTACAAAAATATCTATACTTTCCTGCAGCTGCATTTAATTATCTGCTACCATCCTGGTGCCATCATTCGCCGTCATGTCGACCAGATCCATAGTGAATTCTCCACCCAAACAGTCGTGATTTCGATCATTTATTCATAGATATATTTCCGTGCTCCAAGGTGTCAATCATTACCATCCTGCACCAAAGCGTCATTCATTGCCTGCATACATTAAGGTGTCTTTCATTGCCATGCGTGTACCAAGTGTCATTCATTACCTTCATGCACAAAGGTGTTATTCATTACTTTCATGCACCAAGGTGTTATTCATTACTTTCATGCACCAAGGTGTCATTCATTACTTTCATGCGCTAAGATGTTATTCATTGCCTTCATGTACCAAGGTGCCAGTCATTACCTTCAAGAACCAAGTGTTATTCAATGCCTGTATTACCAAGGTGACATTCATTGCCTGCATGCACCAAGGTGTCATTCATTACTTTCATGTACTAAGATGTTATTCATTGCCTTCATGTACCAAGGTGACAGTCATTACCTTCAAGAACCAGGTGTTATTCAATGACCTGTATTACCAAGGTGACATTCATTGCCTGCATGCACCAAGGTGTCATTCATGGCCGCAGCATAAGCCCTCCGTCCGTCTTCAGTGTCCCGAAGATAACTGCCTTTTAAGCCCGCATGACCCCAACATTAGATCGGCACAAGTTCCATTTGGATCGAAAACCCTCACATAAGGCAGCCGCTGATCTCATACTAAAAATCAAAATGTGCAAGAATTGATATTAGAAATCAACGAAGTGCTATAATATATGTTAAAAATCAATGAAGTGAAATAATTTGTGTTTTGAATCAACGAAGTGCAATAATATATGTTACGAATCAACGGAGTGCAAGATTATGTAATAAAACTCAGTGGAGTGTAAGCAGTGTGTTTTATTCATCTCAGGGATACGAGTGCATGTTTTAGCGATCAAAATTGTGATAGAATATGTTGTCATATTTGTTAGATTGAGAACCACTGTGCTGCTGATCAGTAATTTATGATGGCGTTGATGCAGGCTTTATTGGCCAATTTTCTTCGCCAGCATGATCGTTGATGTCTGCTGTGCTTTTTTGTGTGTATTGTACACTTCTAGCTTGTCTATTCTCTTTTATAAATCTAAAATAGCTGTTTACAAGTACGGCGGTTATCACGGATACTGACTAAATAAACACATGGGGTATTTGTACAGAATCAATGATAGCTGAAGAATGTTGAAAACCAACTAAAAAGTAAAGTAGTGGATCAGCTTCCACGCCTTGGCTTGTACTGGACCTATGTCCACGTCTCGAGGAGTGTTGGGTAGATGGTGTTATTGTAGTGATTATACACCTTAAGGTACACTGAATATATGGTGCTAAACCCATAATTTATAAATCAACCGGAAACTGTTAGGTGATATAGTCATTACATTGAATATATGGTGCTAAACCCATAATTTATAAATCAACCGGAAACTGTTAGTCATATAGTCATTACATTGAATATATGGTGCTAAACCCATAATTTATAAATCAACCGGAAACTGTTAGTCATATAGTCATTACATTGAATATATGGTGCTAAACCCATAATTTATAAATCAAACGGAAACTGTTAGGTGATATAGTCATTACATTGAATATATGGTGTTAAACCCATAATTTATAAATCAACCGGAAACTGTTAGGTGATATAGTCATTACATTGAATATATGGTGCTAAACCCATAATTTATAAATCAACCGGAAGCTGTTAGGTGATATAGTCATTACATTGAATATATGGTGCTAAACACATAATTTATAAATCAACCGGAAACTGTTAGGTGATATAGTCATTACATTGAATATATGGTGCTAAACCCATAATTTATAAATCAACCGGAAACTGTTAGGTGATATAGTCAATACATTGAATATATGGTGCTAAATACATAATTTATAAATCAACCGGAAACTGTTAGGTGATATAGTCATTACATTGAATATATGGTGTTAAACCCATAATTTATTTATAAATCAACCGGTAACTGTTAGGTGATATAGTCATTACATTGAATATATGGTGTTAAACCCATAATTTATAAATCAACCGGTAACTGTTAGGTGATATAGTTATTACATTGAATATATGGTGCTAAACCCATAATTTATAAATCAACCGGAAACTGTTAGGTGATATAGTCATTACATTGAATATATGGTGTTAAACCCATAATTTATAAATCAACCGGCAACCGTTAGGTGATATAGTCATTACATTGAATATATGGTGTTAAACCCATAATTTATAAATCAACCGGAAACTGTTAGGTGATATAGTCATTACCATATCGGCTGCCTTAATATCCAGCGACATTTCTTGGTACCAAGTTTAGGATGGATGAACTTCGGAGACCAGATCAGTTTTAAAATCCGTCCAATGCGGATTCGAACCAGTGACAATCGAGGCGAGCTTCTAGCCACTACGTTATCAATGCTCCCAAAGCTTTAGTGTTTCGTTAACGTGTGTATGTGACAGCTGTAATTGTTATACTGTCTAATTCATTCCTCCTGTGATATTCCGATAAGCGTGGGCGGTCATGTTTCGCCATCTCACATGATCACCAGAGTCGTGGATCAGCACAGTATTCCTGTCTCGACCATGTCATGTAGCCAAGACATCCAGGATTTACTTCTTTGTCTTCTCCTTGTTCTATTCCTCTCGAACTTGCCAGTTATCATCACGTTCTCTAATTTATGTCTTCTCATAACGTGACCGAAATATTTTAACTGTCTACGTCTAAATTCTCTAATCATTTTACAATTTTCATTTGTTTCTTGTAGGACTTGGTCATTTGTTTTTCTGTCTGTCCATGGTATTCTTTGCATTTCACCAGAAACCACATTTCCACAGCCATCAGATGTTTTTCAGCTTGTCTGCTCATTATTCACGCTTTACATCTATACAAAAGTGCAAGTTTTATATAGCATCTCAACACTATTTTTCTTGTTGCAAATGACATAGTTTTATTGGTCAGTATGTTTTCCATCTTGCAAAAGGCAACCTTCTCTAATTACACGGTATAATTATAATCATGATGACAGTGATTAGCCTGGTGTTCCAGAGTTGACTTGCGTTCATTGTTGTATATTTTCATATGCACTTAGTGTTTAATAATTGTAAAAGACATGGTGATCAGGAAGTGCCAGGGTTTGGTGAAGAATTTATTGTAAGACTATTTTATAAGTCAGCGGATGTAAAATAAGATTATTTTACTAAGTTGAGGTTAGTGCCTGTCTGTCTGTTTGTCTAGCATTATGTTTGTTTATTTCTATGTCTATTTGTCTGTTTATCTGTCTATCTTTCTGTCTGTCTATCCCTGCGTTCCGCCCTGTCTGTCTGTCTGTCTGTCTGTCTGTCTGTCTGTCTGTCTGTCTGTCTGTCTGTCTGTCTGTCTGTCTGTCTGTCTGTCTGTTTGTCTGTCTGTCTGTCTGTTTGTCTGTCTGTCTGTCTGTCTGTCTGTCTGTCTGTCTGTCTGTCTGTTTGTCTGTCTGTCTGTCTGTCTGTCTGTCTGTCTGTCTGTCTGTCTGTCTGTCTGTCTGTCTGTCTGTCTGTCTGTCTGTCTGTCTGTCTGTCTGTCTGTCTGTCTGTCTGTGATAAGTTAATTTCTTTCTCTTCCCCCTTCTCTCCCTCCCTTCCCTCTCCCTATCGCTCCCCCTCAACTCCCCCAAATCCCCACTCACGCATATCCCCTGCACTAGCATCTGTCAGCTGGCATACATAATAATACCGACCGCACCGGAAACATACAGACGCAATGTCCGGAGCATGACTTCCCCATCACACCAGCTATGCAGACAACATGGCGGTTGTTACTTCAGCAGTTTGTGAGAAGCCACTTTGCAAGTCTTCCGCTTGGCAGAAGCCATAGTTTCTCCGTGACACTTCTCACCAAAACCTCCTATAGCGATCACTTTAAGAATCACCACTAAAAACAAGGCGGAATTATCCGTTATTCACATTGCTTCGTATGTTTTGTATACCACATGCCCTTGACAGGACGCTGCGCTCAACTCCAGGTTGGCTGTCTAGATAATATCTCAATAGTTTCACATTGTTTTCTGAGCATATGACAACGTTAAATTCCAACTGACCGGTGTGTCGAATGAAACTACTACCTTCCTTCATCGCACAGGAAGTTTAAGCACGAGCGGCAACTCCGACCTCTGCTTCATACATAGAACCGTGGGTTATACAGAAATATTTTTACTGATATTATTAATTCAACAGCTGTGAATGAGCTTTAATACTTTCACCCTGAATCTGTGTTGTAATCATTTGAGTCTGTAATTGTTAATTAATCCTCTGACTCTGTAACTGTACTTTAATCATCTGACTCTGTATTACACTTTATCCTCTGACTCTGTAGCTGTACTTTAATCCTCGGACCATGTAATTTTACTTTAATCCTCGAACCATGTAAGTGTACTGTAATCCTTTGACTATGTAACTATTCTTTAATCCTCGAACCATGTAACTGTATTTTAATACTCTGACTATGTAACTGTACTGTAATCCTTGGACCATATAACTATACTTTAATCCTGTGAATATGTAACTGTACTTTACTCACGTGACTCTGTAACTGTACTTTATTAATCTGACTCTGTAACTGTACTTTAATCTACTAACTCTGTATAAAAAAAAACAACATTAAATTAAAGGACCCTTTTCCATGCCTTCTGGAGAACTATCTATGTTGTGCTAACCCCATATATTTTATGGATCAACCGGTACTCAATGGATGGTGTAGTCAATATCACACAGCTCGCCTCTACTTCCCAGCGAATTCCCTGGTACCCAATTTAGACTCAGGGATGTAAATTACAAGTACCTAAGAAGTTGGAGTGGAGTTGGAGTCTGATGGCGAGGGACATTGTAACAGGGAAAACTAATCCACTCTTTCAAACATAATTCCAGTGTACTTGAAGTACTATCATGTTTATGTACTATTCTTGAGTTCAAATCAAGCAGGGGAAAAACAAAAGAAACAGAAAAAAATCAAGCGGGCAAAAATTACTGGGTTGATTGTTGCATGCTGTAAGGGACGTGCAACTAGCTTGATTTGTGTTTGACAGCAGTATCTCAGTATATCCGTTGTATTGTAATGTGTCAGAGGTTGATTATACAAGAGAAAGCCAGAATTGATTTATGTTTGACAGCAGTATCTCAGTATATCCGTTGTATTGTAATGTGTCAGAGGTTGATTATACAAGAGAAAGCCAGAATTGATTTATGTTTGACAGCAGTATCTCAGTATATCCGTTGTATTGTAATGTGTCAGAGGTTGATTATACAAGAGAAAGCCAGAATTGATTTATGTTTGACAGCAGTATCTCAGTATATCCGTTGTATTGTAATGTGTCAAAGGTTGATTATACAAGAGAAAGCCAGAATTGATTTATGTTTGACAGCAGTATCTCAGTATATCCGTTGTATTGTAATGTGTCAAAGGTTGATTATACAAGAGAAAGCCAGAATATTATCGCTGGGGTGGGAAGTGCGAGGTCGTCACATATCCTAGATCGCAATATAACGAGGTGGATTGGCCATTTCTTTTCTTGTCACTCTGTCCTTCCCAAATAATCCCCAGAAAATTGTCAGACGCCTGTTTAATGACTCTGGGCCAATACGAGAACAGTACTGGCAGACTGTCATTACTGTGTATATTGCCTTGCGATGTTAGACAGGGTGGTCATCAGCCTGAGAAATTAAGGCAGCTTGGCCAGAGAAGTGGCCGCGAACTGTCCTAGTTAGGAGTTTAGTTTTATACCGGACAGGAAAAAACATCTTTAACCTTACCAATGATTCGAAATCTGGTCTCTCGAATGACGCTCTAGCTCACATCTGAGCCGCAATGGTCGGGAATTTAACAAAACCATATATTTCTGCCTCTGCTCGTAATTAAACACGGGCTATGGTCTTGGCCTTTCTCTGTAATCTTGGTTATTCACGTAGGGTAACGCAACGCGTGAGAATTGATAGCGATTCTCGCCGCTTTGGTGACTTACGGGATAAGTGAACCTGTCGCTCAGACAGCAATGGCAAACTACTGAGCGTAATCTTGCCAAGAAATCAACACCAGCGGTAAAATGCTGGTGTTGACAGCGATGTCCTGTAAGGGATATGCGAAAAAAACAACAACAGTCTTGGCAGGTTAACCACTACCACAACGCGCATAATGTGTCCCACATTGTGTCAAATAAGTATAGGTCAAACACTAAAGAATTGAAGAACAAACAAAGCTGTTGGTGAAGATGACATCTCAGGAGAAATGCTCAAAGCAGCAGATGAGAACACCTTACAACGTTTATTACAGCTGATCAATGAAATCTGGCAAAGCGAATCCCCACCACAACAGTGGAAAGATGGTGTAATTTTCAAACTGCCTAAAAAGGGCGATATGTCTGATTGTAATAATTGGCGTGCTATCACTCTATTGTCAGTACAAGGAAAACGTTTTTTGTAGCATGTTACTTGAGAGATTGAAAAAGGCTATAGATGAAAGGCTCAGAGAAGAA
Organism: Cepaea hortensis; assembly: GCA_963921405.1. Lineage (NCBI taxonomy): Eukaryota > Metazoa > Mollusca > Gastropoda > Stylommatophora > Helicidae > Cepaea > Cepaea hortensis. The sequence continues at coordinate 142,572,484 of OY992878.1, forward strand.
CAAGCAGGCTTCAGACCAAAACGGTCATGCATAGACCACATTTTCACCCTCGGAATAATCATTGAAGACTCCGTAGAATTCCAGTCGAAATTAATCACCAACTTTGTCGACTTTCAAAAAGCCTTCGACAGTATCCACCGTCCATCACTTTGGAATCTACTTAACATCTATGGTTTTCCTACCAAATATACCAACGTCATAAAATCTTTCTACAAAGAGACACGTTGCTGCGTAAGAACAGAAACAGGCAACTCTGACTGGTTCTCAGTCGAAACAGGAGTGAAACAGGGTTGTGTCTTATCACCGATGCTCTTTGGAATAGCTATCGATTGGGTCATGCGCAAATGCACAAATAACACAAATATGGGTATCCATTGGGTCGACAAAATTCTAGAAAACCTGGACTTTGCCGACGATATAGTGCTTTTGAGTTCAACACACCCGGATGCCCAAGAGAAAATAAACCACCTCCAAAATGTTTCAGGGCAAATTGGTCTCCAAATTAACACCACAAAAACAAAGACTATTGATCTTACCAACAATTCAGATGACACCAAATTGAACAGCTACGTTCTTGAAAAAGTCAACAGCTTTACATACCTAGGAAGCAAAATGACATCTACAGGGGACTCAACACCAGAAATATCATCTAGAATCGCACTGGCATCTGGTGTCTTCAATAAACTGTCAAACATCTGGAAGTCAAAGACACTCAGCAAACACACAAAACTTAAAATTTTCAACTCTTGTGTGATTCCAGTGTTAACGTATGGATGTGAAAGTTGGAAATCAACGGTAGCTTTAGATAAAACATTAGATAATTTTGAGAACAAATGTCTTAGAAGACTTCTAAACATCCACTGGACAGACTTCAGAACCAATACGCAAATAAGACAAGAGACTAAGCAAGATACAGTATCCAATTTCATAAGAAGACGCCGTTGGAACTACATCGGCCATGTACTCAGAATGGACAAGACAAGACTCCCCTACCAAGCCCTCATATGGTCACCAGTAGGGAAAAAAACGGGGAAGACCAAGAGAGACCCTGCGTAGAACCATCATTAGAGAAGGCTCATTCAATGGCCAAGTAAATATCCAAGATCTACAACAGGTAGTAGCGAACCGCCACGCATGGAGAGACAGGACTTCTGCCCTATGCGCCGCCTTAGGCCCAAGAGGAAAGACTAACTAACTAAACACTAAAGCCATCAGGCAATAACAAAGTGACTAGGCCTTAAACATAATAATGTATTCAAGAACATATTGTATTATAAACTCTTGTAGTCTATTTGTTATCTATATCTATTATAATCTGCGATCGTTCTTAAATATTCGATGCTCTCATGGCGGGGTACGGGGTTATATATATATATTGCTCATCTTGACATGTGTGTAGTCTAATATATATATGCTAGCGTATTATAGTTTAAGGATACGATGATGACGATGATGAATATGAAACAACCGATGGAGAAAATGTGAAATTTGATTGGCTTTCAAGATGTAACATGGATCTCATAATAGTCAATTATCGCAACTAGCCGACTATTCCTTTTTTAACGGTTAGTTGTCGCAACCAGCTAACTATTGCTTTTGTAACGGTAAGACGTCTCAACCATCTAATTATTCCGTTTGTAACGGTCAGTTGTCTCAACCATCTAACTATTTCGTTTGTAACAGTCAGTTGTCTCAACCAGCTAACAATTCCATTCGTAAAGGTGTTTACAATTCAAAACATAATTCTACAAATACTGTGCGCGCTTAAGGACGAACATGCATATGCTACCCACTGTAGACACATTGAATTCTATTAAATGTTGAATTAAAACTCGTACAAATACCTGTCAGGCCCAAGAAGTCATTAACCTTTCCATTTAAGAGGATAATGCTGATATGAATTACTCTACAGGGAAACATTTGAACACAGAAAAAAAAAACTGGCTCGATTTGATTTCGAAAGCTCATTGATTGTTTCATGAGGAATGTTTTGAAGAATGTTGACCTATTCTGTCACAATGATTACCAAATATGGGATGTTTATGGATTAATCCTGTCTCCGTAGTCTCCTTTTCGTGCTCTCTGTATTCCTCTCTATTCTCTCTCTCCCTCTTTTTGTTTTCCTCTTTCTTGCGCCTTCTCTAACTTTTTCGCGCTGTCTCTCTCTCTCTCTCTCTCTCTCTCTCTCTCTCTCTCTCTCTCTCTCTCTCTCTCTCTCTCTCTCTCTCTCTTTCTCTCTCTCTCTCTCTCTCTCTCTTTCTCGCTCTCTCTTTTCGATCGTTTTCTTGTTCTCTCTCCATCTTTCTTGCTCTCTCTCTCTCTCTCTCTCTCTCTCTCTCTCTCTCTCTCTCTCTCTCTCTCTCTCTCTCTCTCTCTCTCTCTCTCTCTCTCTCACACACATTTGCTCTGGCTCACTGACACTCGTTCTCTTGTTCTCGCTCTCTCTCTCTTACTCTGTTATCGGACTATCTCAGTAACTCTCTGTCATCTATATCCTATTCTCTCTCTCTCTCTCTCTCTCTCTCTCTCTCTCTCTCTCTAACTCAAAAATTAGATAGGCTGTTTACAAATGCACGTACTCAACTGAAAACAAGGAGCAAGTTAATGCCTTCAGTTGAGTATTCTCCATTAGAGAAGAATAAGTATAAACCGTCTCTCTCTCTCACTCTCTCTCCCCTCTCTCGCTTGATCTCCGTCTCTCTCTATCTCTTTTACTTTCTACCCTTCCCTCCTTGTGTGCATGTATGTGTGTATATATTTCAATTGATTACATTGTAGCAAGTTTGCAGTCAACACCCAGTGGTGAGCAATATGGGAGTTTTATTCTTTATTTATTCTTTATTTTCAAAGGGTTAAGAATTGGGCAAGCAGGCCCGTCTAACATTCTGCTAGTCTTCTCTATTTCCTCTCATACATTCTTTCATTCAATATCTCTTATGAAGCAGTTCTTTATCAATCTATCAGCTACATTTTATTATATGGCGCCAATCTGCAATATACACTATATGTACATAATGTGACTATTTAAAATGCCTACCATATAAAGGAAGACATATTTTGTCTTGATGTTTGAGTGAGACTGATATTATATTGTTATTATTCGTCGGTCTTATATAATACATACAGATGCCGCAATGGCCTCGTGACCAGATGCTCGTCAGCCAGCACCGTGGTCACGAGTTCGATACGCATCAGGGCGGAATCGAATGTATAAATCTGACCTGTGCTCCGAGCCTGACTTGGGTACCAGGAAGTGGTTAAGGAAGTAAAGACGGCCGGCGTGACACTGACCAAATCACCCACGGAGTGCCGATTGGCCTAGAAAAATAGGCCTCTATCATTGTATGTCTAATGCGCCTTTAGGGGTGTAAACGAATCCTTTACTTTACCTAGATCAGCTCTTCGGGATCAAACTGGCGGCCGGCCCGTCGCTGAACTAATTGGTTTGCCTTATGCAGTAATGTGTGGCTGCTGGTTCTCTAGTGACTGCCGGTTCCGTCGACGATGTAATGTATTTTTCACGACGGACAGTTGTGTTGGAATTCTGGCAGCGTCAGTTGGTGCAGTATACGTGTGCGGGCTGTTGTTTTGTAGAGACTCTATCTGTTAAACGTTTCACATGGGACAGTAAGGAGCATTATGTGTGATATTCACTGTCAAAGGAACGGAGCATAATAGGGCGATCATTTGCCGTGAAGTTGGAACCGAGCGAACGAACGAACGAACCAACGAACTTTATTTTCAAAATGTCACAAATTGGGCACGCAGGCTCGTCTTACATTCGGCTCTTCCAATCACTCATCTTTTATGGCTGACTATCTAACTAACTGGACCATAAACAGCAACGTGACAGTGGTTTAGACAAAGCTGTTTAAAACAGGATTTTAAAGGAAAAAGGGTCGGCCTCATTGCGCCTGGTTTTATCCCATATGGCATGGTCACATTCAGCATAGTGGCCTGCCGAAAACTTCATAGAAAGCATGAAATTCGTAGCTCCAGGAGTCTCATAGAAAATTGCACTCGTGAACCGAATTACGTTGTCCGGAATCGAACCTAAAACCTTCGGAACGTAAGGCAGGAGACGTGACTACTTCGCCACGGAGACTCGTCTGAAAAGAAGGAGAGAAAAGGCATGATTCCTGGAAATAGATGTAGGGACTGACAGATTAGAGGACGGAAAGAGGACAGTGAATGGAGGACGGACAGAGGACAGTGAATGGAGGACGGACAGAGGACAGTGAATGGAGGACGGACAGAGGACAGTGAATGGAGGACGGACAGAGGAAAGTGAATGGAGGCCGGACAGAGGACAGTGAAGACACTTTGGGCGTGAACATTCATATGGCACGGAAACTGATCAATGATCGGGAGTCTGTTAGCCGGCACTGATGAGAGTGGCGATGTACGTGATGGCGAAGACAGCAAGCCAACGACAACCCACATCTGCAGAACGCGATTTCCAGAGATCAATGTTGAAATTAACACAGGAACAGCACATAATACAAAATCAATGTTCGGTGGCATCAATTTTGTTTAACAAACATGTGAAACTGAAAACACAATCGAAACTGTGAGCATTATTTGCTTCTGGCCCATGCTTGAAGAACCAAATCTGGAGAAAAGGGAAGGGAAGAGAGGGACAGATTAATTGCAGCCGAATTGAAACATTTGTAAAGAAAGTCTAAGATAAAAATGAAAGACAAGATAACAAATAAGGATATCCGAATATCAGAACAGCATTTTCCTTGAAGTTAAAGGAGAATATGAAGGAGGCGGAGAGGGAGAAGGAGGAGGACGAGGAGGAAAACAAGATAAAGAAGAAGAAGACGGAGAAGAAGATGATGATGAAGAAGAATAAGAAGAAGCAGAAGAAGAAGATGAAGAAGAAGAAGAAGAAGAAGAAGAAGAAGAAGAAGAAGAAGAAGAAGAAGAAGAAGAAGAAGAAGAAGAAGAAGAAGAAGAAGAAGAAGAAGAAGAAGACGAAGAAAAAGAAGGGAAAGAAGAAGGAAAATTATAAGGAAAAAAAGATTATACAAGCAAAATTATGCATACATAATCGACCATTTGAGAACTGAATTGTGACATGAGAAATAGAGTGAAGGCAATATCATAGTATGAAAAATTGACAAGAAATAGATTGATGTATCGTGCTTAATACAACTTATACTCTTTATCGATTGATCTCATTTTCCATACTCGAGAGTCGAACGATATCCATTAATTTGTGATCCAGCACATTAGAAGCCGATTTACCCTCAAGCTAAGTAAATCGACTTTTGTGACGCAGGACTGATGTCTCTGGAAATATACAGCTGGAAACAACAACAGAAACCCGAAGAGAGATGACATGAAGCAGCAGGAATACGCTGGTGAACATAAGCATTTCTAAAGTATCTATGACAGCGAGCTCGTGTGCACAAACAGATCAGCGTACACGTCAAGGCACTTGTCATAACTGGCTGTCTTTGTTCACAATAGGGCATCACATATCTTGTGTGTGACAGCTAAGCCATGGATACAGCTCTAAGCATGCTTCTCGGGGAGATCTTTTTTCTCCTCCTTCTTCTACTGCTTCTAGTACATCTTTTCCTTTTATTCTTTTTTCTCATTGTCATGCTGTACCTCCTCCTCCATCTCTTCCTCTTCTTCCTACTCCTCTTCCACCTTCTTCTTCTTCTTCTTCTTCTTCTTCTTCTTCTTCTTCTTCTTCTTCTTCTTCTTCTTCTTCTTCTTCTTCTTCTTCTTCTTCTTCTTCTTCTTCTTCTTCTTCTTCTTCTTCTTTTTCTTCTTTTTCTTCTTCTTCTTCTTCTTCTTCTTCTTCTTCTTCTTCTTCTTCTTCTTCTTCTTCTTCTTCTTCTTCTTCTTCTTCTTCTTCTTCTTCTTCTTCTTCTTCTTCTTCTTCTTCTTCTTCTTCTTCTTCTTCTTCTTCTTCTTCTTCTTCTTCTTCTTCTTCTTCTTCTTCTTCTTCTTCTTCTTCTTCTTCTTCTTCTTCTTCTTCTTCTTCTTCTTCTTCTTCTTCTTTTTTTTTTCTTCTTCTTCTTCTTCTTCTTCTTCTTCTTCTTCTTCTTCTTCTTCTTCTTCTTCTTCTTCTTCTTCTTCTTCTTCTTCTTCTTCTTCTTCTTCTTCTTCTTCTTCTTCTTCTTCTTCTTCTTCTTCTTCTTCTTCTTCTATTAGTCCATGTATTCACATCTTACAGTGCCATCACCCTTGTGTGTATGAGAGAGAGAGAGAGAGAGAGAGAGAGAGAGAGAGAGAGTATGAGAGAGAGAGAGGAGAGAAAGTGTATGTTTATGTCGCTCTTGCGTGTGTTTATATGAGCAAGTATGTGTCCGTATTCACCGATCATTTATTCCAACGGTCCCTAGCCGTGTGTATTCGAGCCTCGCTTTTTAGAAATAAAAATCAAAATAAATTAAACCTATTACCAAACGTAGCTAATTTAACCCTACCTTTCAATCAGCATAAATCAGAAACATGACGCAGTGACGGCAAGAATTACCTATAGTCTACATACTCACGCCCACTGGTATCTGCATGGTATAGAGAGAATATTTTTTCGTGGCGGACTTTTGTGCTGGTATACTACAGAAGACAAATGAAAATCGTAAATTGATTAGGGAAATTAGACGTAGACAGTCAAAATGTTTAGGACATGTTATGAGAAGAAATGGATTGGAGAACTTAGTGACAACTGGCAAAATCGAAGGGAATAGACAAAGAGGAAGACCGAGAGGAAAATACCTGAAAGGCTTGGCCACATGGCATGGACGAGACAGGAACACTGAGCTGATCCACGACAATGGTCTTCTTCTTCTTCTTATCATGTTCCTCTTGTACCTTGCGATGTCGAGGTGAAGTATAAATTTCGTGAGAGTGCCCGGTTATGGGCTTCGTATACCGACATTCCCATGGATTCTGCTATTCCCTCCGTCCAACGTTTACGTGGTCGGCCTCTTCCTCTGTTTCCATCTGGTCTGTACATCATTGCTTGTTGTGGCATGCTGTTGACTGGTAACCTACTTGCATGGCCAAACCATTTGACTTGCTGCTTTCTAATAAAATCTAGAGCAGCTTTAACCCCCACTTTAGTCCTGATTTCTTCATTTCTGATCTTGTCTCTTCTTGATACGTTGAGTATTCTTCTCAGGAACCTCATTTCTGCTGTTGTGATTTTTCTTTTCTCTTTTTCTGTCATTGTCCAGGTTTGGCATTGGTAGCACAGAGTTGGTAGGAAGATTGTGTTGTAAAGTGCTTTCTTAGTAGTTATTGATACATGTTTGTTCTTTAGTATTGGTGCCATTTGTCCAATGAGTTGATTTGCCTTATTGCACCTATTTTCGATCTCGTCTTCTGATCTGCCATTTGATGATATTATACTTCCTAGGTACTTGAAGCTCTTTACTTGTTTCAAGGGATGTTCGTTTAGGTGAATTGTTGCTGTTTGTTCTTCTTTAGTTATAGTCATTACCTCTGTTTTGCTTGTGCTAATTTTCATGTTATGTTCCCTACACATTTCGTTTAGACTATTCATGTGGTCTTGTAATTCAGCTTCTGATTTTGCTATTAATGCTTGGTCGTCCGCAAACAGGAGTTCTCTAATGGTTAGATTTGCAGATGGTTCTTCTTCTGTGTTCTCGTCATGCGGTATTCTTGCTGTCTCTGCTTGGGTGGTTTCTTTACATATGTTGTCTATATATGTTATGAACAAGAGAGGGGACAGGACACAACCTTGTCGTACTCCAGATCTTATGGTGAAGGGTTATGAGTGTCCTCCAGATGCTCTCACTATGCATTCACTGTTGTTGTATAAACTTCTACATGATTGATTGATTGATTCTGGAAGCGACATTATGCATTGTATACCTGTGTGGGATGTTCGTTTGCCGAGACTCCTGTCTTCTTGTCTTTTCGCATGGGGCTGTGATGAGCATTTTGTGTGATATTCACATTTTGTGTGATATTCACTGGCACAGTAATAGAACATTATGGGGCAACCTTTGCTGTGAAGTTGGAACCATGACTAACTAACCAACCAACCAACCAACCATCCAACCAACCAACCAACCAACCAACCAATCAACTAACTAACTAACTACCTAACTTTACAGAGAATAAATAAACGGTATGACAGTATCACTAAGGCGGGGTTAAGGGAGGGGGGGGGGGGAGGGATTGGGGATAAGACAGATTCCAGATAATCAATAGGCGAGGATGAGACGTTGGTGTTATATCAGAAACTGAGACTGATACAACCTGGTGACGTTAATGTAACTAGAAAGTCCTTTTTCTGGAACCCGGTGGCCAGAGGAAAAAGAATGTTACATACAAACACACGAAGCAGAGAACTGGAGACAGAGATGACTAGCATAGCTAAGACATAGATGGGAGTGAAGGTCACAAAAGATAGGCGTGCGTTGGTTGATGGTCCGTTCTCCAAGAGAAAGTCAACTATAGAAGAAGAGGAAGGAGAAGATACACCAATTACGTTTTTCATGTGAAAAAAAAAGAACTCCAATAAAAAAAAAAGAAACAGAAGAAGAAACTAAAACATCGCTATTTTATTTATAAATAAATAAAGATTACAACATCATTGAAGTACGGTCAGCATACGCATAATATAATACATTAAATACAAATATAGATGAGATCTAGCACTGAACAAAACAAAAAAAATAAACCAAGGAAATTGATAAGAAGAAAAAAAAAGGGGGGAGGGGTTCTGAGAAACCAGCATATCAAGCACGCAAGAAGCAATTAATCACGCAAGCATGTAAGAAACAACTAGATCATGCGAGCATGCAAGAGACTACATCACGCAATCCTACAAGAAACAAGCAGATTGTACACGCGTACAAGAAAAAGCAAAATCACTCAAGCATTCAAGAAACATCTACTTCACACAAGCCTAGAAGAAACAATTGCATCATACAAGCCTCCAATAAACAAATGCATTACATCAGCATGCAAGAAACAACCATATTGCACGAGAATGCAAAAAAAAAAAAAAAAAAAAAAACAGCTAACACCTGAATGCAAGAAATAACTAGATCACACCAGAATGCAAGAAATGTGAGGCTCAGAATTGTGCAACATCCGGCCACGGTTAAACACTAAAGACTCCCTTGTCACTGCATGCGGAGCATATGGTATATGGTTCTCAACTCCAATTTTTTTCGTTTTTTTGTTTGCATATCCCTTACAGGACGTTGCAGTCAACATCAGCATTTTTCAGCTGCTGTTTATGTACTAGGCAATATGACGCTCAGTAGTTTGCCATTGTTTTCTGAGCGACCGGCTCACATACCCTGTAAGTTACCAACGCGGGGAGAATCGCTACCGATTCTCGCGCAGGTTACGTTACTCACGAGAATATGCGGGATTACGGAGAAAGACGTTAACCCCTAGGCCAGGGAGACCATATACCCAATATGTATGATAATATGGTCAATATCCCGCCGGTCGCCTTTACTTCGTATACCATTTTCGGGTACCTAGATTTGCCCGAATCGACCGAAGAAGTCTAATCCAATGTTTTAAAATAGCTGCTTGATTCATCAAAACAGATGGCCAATGGATCGTGCTAACCACTGCGTTACGTGACAACCGCAAAGATGAGTAGGTCAGTGCAACTCAGAGGACTTCCTGACTGCTGTGGATTAGTTGATGCGTGATTAGTGACTTTTTAAAACATATTTTTTTTGTCAATTCTTCGCGATCACTACATCTTCCAGTTACACATGCCTACATCTTTAGACTGTAACGGAGGAGAATACAACACAATTATAATACCACAGATCTAGTTATGATACCACGGGTCTAGTTATGATAACAGGGGTCTAATTATGATACCGCGAGTCTAGTTATGATACTACAGGTCTAGGTATGATACCACGGGTCTAGTTATGACACTACGGGTCTAGATATGATACCACGGGTCTAGTTATGATACTACAGGTCTAGTTATGATACCAAGGGCCTAGTTATGATGCCACGGGTCTAGTTATGATACCACGGGCCTAGTTATTATACCACGAGTCTAGTTATGATACCACGGGTATGGTTATGATACAACCGATCTAGTTATGATACCACAGGTATGGTTTATGATACCACCGATCTAGTTGTGACAGTACGCGTCTACTTATGATGCCATGAATATGGTTATGATACAACTGGTATGGTAGTTATACCACGGGTCTAGTTAAGATACCACTGGTCTTGTGATACTACGGGCCTAGTTATGATACCACGGGCCTAATTTATCAATTAGAGATCTTGATGTTGTACCTCAGCTGTATTAACAGTTCAACAATCTGTGTTATTATTGTGCTTCATCTTCTTATATATAAATTAGGATGTGCGTATCTCTGTCTGTCTGTATGTCCTTTATTTGTTCGCGAACGGCCCATCCGATTGAGATGAAATTTTCTACACGCCTTCCTTTCATTCCAGAGCTGTCAACTGTGATATTTTGTTAGTGTGAAATCGCCTGCTTACTCAGTATTATTTCATTTTTCATTTTTCATCATAATTTCATATATCTCAGGGGACCTAACTCTGTAAAAGTTATTTCAAGGGGCATAACTTTTCTGTATAACTTATAGTCATATTGTGGCATCGTTTTCAAAGATTTATAAACTCTTTGTCCATAGTTATGTACCGGCATATGAGGTATAATAAATAATGATACAATCTGTAAGGCATTTTCAAAGTTTTCATAAAAATGATGCACAATGCATAACATTGTAACTCATCTTTTTTTGCTTAAGAAGTTACTGTAGTCATGCAGGTGATTAGAAAGAGTTTTCATTAAAAATAATGGATGGTGTGTGGTAGAACGTTCTTTTAAGTTACATTTTTTTTTGTTGTATGAATTTAATGAAGCCGGACAGGGTCAGGCAGACAGATAGACAGACAGACAGACAGATAGACAGTCGGGAACAGGAACTTATATGACTACTTATATAAATTAAATGAGATGCTTCACACCAGGAGCTGGGCGATGTCGGGCCGGGTCAGACAGACAGACAGACAGACAGACAGACAGATAGTCGGTAACGGGAACGGGAACTTATATGACTACTTATATGAATTAAATGAGATGCTTCCCACCAGGGACTGGGCGAAGCCGGGCAGGGTCAGCTAGTAATATATATTGTAAACTACTGAACGTAAACTTGCCAAGGCATCAGCAACAGCAGTAAAATGCTGGTGTTAACAGCGGGTCCTGTAAAGGATATGCAAAAAATGTATATTGTTGTTTTTGGTAATGTATGTTTCAGTTGTTTTATTTCATTGTTTGAGCAGTTATGAAGTCCTTATTTGTCCTCTTATTAAGGGATACTTGTGCTTTGTTTTGGCTACTTAATATGTGTTGTTATATTATGATAGGTCCGCGTGCCCGTTAAGTTTAACGCGCCCGAGCTTAAACTAGATCGAATGGCATATCGGGATGATGATGATGATGATGATGATGATGATGATGATGATGATGATAAGTGATGTTGATGACAATGCTGCCAAAATGTTGCCAGTTCGACCACGCAGGTCACGGAAGAAAAGAAAACAAAAGAGAGGGGATAACGACTAAAGTCCTTAGAATAGATTCAATCAATGGCATACGCTTTCCCGCCCCCTTCATTGTGTTGCTAACCATCTAGTAGGTAGGGGGTGGGAGGGAGGGTAAGCCGGACTCCTGGTATTGCATAAATCGATACTACAATCAGCAATGAACGATCGTCGGCGTAGATCGCCTTCTGTGCAATCGCTAATATTAACCCTCTTCTCTTACCATTGCAAACACACAATCACACATACACACACACACACACACACACACACACACACACACACACACACATATATATATATATAGTAACATACGTATCTAAAATAGAAACAGTGACAAGATAGAGACATGTGTGGGTACGTGATTGATGTATATGATTTCATCACACTCTATTTTGATGGCCTTAGTTGATCCACCTCTCCAGAGAATTACAAATGTGATGTACGATGGAGTAAACGGCGCCGGGGCTAGAACTATTCGAAATGTGTCCAATAACTTGACAGACCAAGTAAAGAAGGAATTAGTTTGTATTCCGTAGAGAAATAGGAGGGACTAGAATAGTAATAGAAAGTTACCAGCGTGGAGCACGTTAAGAAGCCAAGCAAATTATAGAGAATCAAAGGGTATGGAAGACGATGGCGCTGGTTAGGACACCATTTGATTAACGGATTTTGCGCCAAATAAAGTTGGATGACAGAAAATGGAAAGTAGAAGTGTGTCATTGTTATGACTTAAAAGTTGTTAATATGGTAGCAGACATGTAATATTATAACGCAATGACAATATTTCGGCGATATATATATATATATATATATATATATATATATATATATATATATATATATATATATATATATATATATATATATATATATATCATCATCAAGTGGTGCCGGCTGGCGTAGGCGTTCATGGCTCTCCACAGATCTCGGTCTTTGGTGTTCTGGTGTTCTGGATCAACTCTGCTGATGATATTCCTCCACGCCACCGTCTCAATCCGTCCAGCATCATTTCTCTTGGTCTGCCTCTGCCTCTCTTCCCCTCGATCTTTCCAGTTGTCACGATGTTCTCCAATGCATCTCTTCTCATCACATGACCAAAGAAAGCTGTTTGTCTCTTTCTTATTGTTGTATATAGTGTTCTAGTTTCATTAGCCTCTTTCAGGCAATCGTTGTTAGTTACTATGGCAGTCCAAGGAATTCGCAACATTCGTCTTAAAAACCACATCTCTGTTGCTTCTAAGTTCTTCCTAATTTGTTCATTTACATTCCAAGATTCGCTGCCATACAGCAAAACTGGTTCTATATAGCATTTTAGCACTCTCTTACATTCATTGATAGCGACTTATTGCATAAGATACTCTTCATTTTCTGAAATGCGGCTTTTGCCTGCCCTATTCTGCTCTTAATCTCTGTTGTACATCTTCCATCCGATGTTATAAGTGCCCCTAGGTATTTAAAATTATCCACTTGGTTGAGAATTTCCCCTTCTATTTCTATGTCACATTTTGATATCACCATTTTCTTTGATATTACCATTGTTACTGTTGTCTTGATATTCAAGGAAAGTCCTTTCTGTGCACTCTCTGATACTACAATGTCCAACAGTTGTTGTAGGTCTGTTGAACTATCCGCCACCAGTACTGTGTCATCTGCATAGCGTATATTGTTTATATTATATCCTCCGATTAGTATTCCTGGCTTCTCTTTCATTATTACTTCGCTATATAGGGAGAAGAGATCGGGTGGCAAGACACACCCCTGTCGTACTCCTAGCTTTATCTGTTCGTAACTACCCTCTTTATTTCCCATTTTAATTGCTGCCACTTGGTTCCAGTATATATTCTTTATTATTCTTAAATCTTTCCCATCAATGTTGATATCTTCCAACATTTTAATCAGCTCATCATGTTTTACTTTGTGAAATGCCTTAGTATAATCTATGAAGCATAAATATATGTTCCTCTGTTTCTCTATTGACCTTACTATTAGTGTTCGTAATATATATATTGCATTGTTTGTACCCTTTCCTTCCATAAAACCGTACTGTTCTTCACTAATTTCCATTTTTATTTTCTTTCTTGTTCTTCTCATTTTAATTCTGAGTAGAAGCTTAGTGACATGGTTTATGAGGTTAATTGTACGAAAATCTTCACATTCAATTGCTCCTGGTCTCTTTGGTATTGCTATAAATACAGATTTTACCATATCGCTCGGTAAATATCCACTGTTGTAAATATCATTTAGCATTTTGGTTAATATATCTACCCAAATTCTCCCAATAATTCTAATTCTTCTACTGTGATTTCATCTGGCCCGGCTGTTTTTCCTTTTTTCATATGTTTCATAGCGTCAGTGACTTCTTCTTTTAGAATAGGTGGGCCTTCTAAGTTACTTTCTTCTGTTAATTCATCCCTTTCTCCATTATATAATTCTCTTATATACTCATTCCACCTCTTCATTATAGCACCTTCCTCCAATAATATCTTTCCTGTTTTTGATTTCAAACACCCTGTATTTATTCTTATTTTTCTTCCTGTGAGCTCACTGATTTGTCTGTGCATACGTTTTTTTTTATCTTTAATGGAATTTAATTCAATTTGTTTGCATATATATATATATATATATATATATATATATATATATATATATATATATATATATATATATATATATATATATATATATATATATATATATATATATATATATATATATATATATCATCATCATCATCATCTCATCTCATTATGTTTCTCTTGTACCTTGCGGTGTCGAGGTGAAGTATAAACTTCGTAAGAGTGCCCGATTGTGGGCTCCATATATCGATATTCCCATGGACTCTGTTATTCCCTCCGTCCAACGTTTACGTGGTCGGCCTCTTCCTCTGATTCCATCTGGTCTGTACATCATTGCCTGTTGTGGTATGCTGTTGACTGGTGACCTACTTGCATGGCCAAACCATTTGACTTGCTGCTTTCTGATAAAATCTAGTGCTGCTTTAACCCCCACTTTAGTCCTGATTTCTTCATTTCTGATCTTATCTCTTCTTGATACATTGGGTATTCTTCTCAGGAACCTCATTTCTGTTGTTGTGATTTTTCTTTTCTCTTTTTCTGTCATTGTCCAGGTTTGGCATTGGTAGCACAGAGTTGGTAGGAAGATTGTGTTGTAAAGTGCTTTCTTAGTAGTTATTGATACATGTTTGTTCTTTAGTATTGGTGCCATTTGTCCAATGAGTTAATTTGCCTTATTACACCTATTTTCGATCTCGTCCTCTGATCTGCCATTTGATGATATTATACTTCCTAGGTACTTGGAGCTCTTTACTTGTTTCAAGGGATGTTCGTTTAGGTGAATTGTTGCTGTTTGTTCTTCTTTAGTTATAGTCATTACCTCTGTTTTGCTTGTGCTAATTTTCATGTTATGTTCCCTACACATTTCGTTTAGACTATTCATGTGGTCTTGTAATTCAGCTTCTGATTTTGCTATTAGTGCTTGGTCATCCGCAAACAGGAGTTCTCTAATGGTTATATATATATATATATATATATATATATATATATATATATATATATATATATATATATATATATATATATATATATATATATATATATATATATATAATCCCACGGAAGATATGGGACGTCGCTTAGGACGACCTCTGAAACCTATATCGTTAAAGTGCATCCATAAACGGTAAACACAGTCCCATTCTACACAACATTATAAAAACATACAGAACACCGCATGCCGAGAACACAGAAGAAGAACAATCGTAAAATTACACCATTAAAGAACTTCTATGTGTGGACGATCAAGCACTAATAGCAAAATCAGAAGCAGAATTACAAGACCACATAAACAGTCTAAACGAAACGAGTAGGTAACAACATGAAAATTAGCACAAGTAAAACAGAAGAAATAATGATAACCAAAGAAGAAAAAAAAACAAGAACGATTCACCTAAACGAACATCCCCTGAAACAAGTAAAGACCTTTAGGTAACTAGGAAGTATAATATCATCAAATGGCAAATCAGAAGATGAGATCGAAAATAGATGCAGTAAGGTAAATCAACCCATTGGACAAATGTCACCAATACTAAAGAACAAACACGTATCAGTTGTTACTAAGAAAGCGTTTTACAACACAATGTTCCTACCAACTCTATGCTATCAATGCAAAACCTAGACATTGTCAGAAAAAGAGAAAAGAAAAATCACAACAACAGAAATGAGATTCCTGAAAAGAATACTCAATGTATCAAGAAGAGAGAAAATCAGAAATGAAAGAAATCAGGACTAAGGTGGGGTTATAGCTACACTAGATTTTATTACAAGGTAGCAAGTCAAATGTTTTGGCCATTTGCAATTTGCCATTGGCAAGTTGGGTACCAACTAACAGTATACCACAACAAGCAGTGATGTACAGACCAGAGGGAAGCAGAGTAAGAGGCCGACCACGTAAACGATGGACGCAGGGAATAGCAGTCCATGGGAATTTCCTTACATGAAACCCATAATCGGGCACTCTCCCGCTGTTTATACTTCACCTCGACACCTCAAGGTACAAGAGGAACAAGATGAAATGAGAAGAGATGATACCGAAGGGTAAGGTTGAAGGCAAACGAGCAAAAGGTAGACAACGATAAAAGGTGGGAGATAACATCAAGAGATGGACGAACAGCAGTGTAACAGAATGTACAATCACGACGAGAGGCAGTGTTGGAGATCCATTGCTGCCATCCTTCATTGTGGAGACGACACCTGTTTGACTGAGTCTCATTTCAAATGACTCGTTGGAGTGTGAATTATTATACCGTCAGAGATTATAGGCCGTATTAGAAATGGCTGGATTTGGCCGGTATACTACACACCTCATTCCCTTCCAAGACAGTTTATAGAAAGTTTCAACAATGAGGTGCTACTCAAATCACTCATGCTCTTACACCGTCGATCCAGCCTCGGTATAAGAGGCATGAGTTGATACTCAAATCACTCATACCGCCGACTAAGCCTCAACATGTGAGGCGGTGTCGACCCCCAGAGCCGCACTTGTCGGAAAAATGTAAATTCAGATACTTCCGGGAATTGAATCCCGACCACTGTATTGGTAAGCAAGCGTACAATCCATACCCGTTGAAGGATCAGTGTCCATACGTTGAGACGCACTGAGTATATGGGGCTTGTTCCATGTTTGTATAGAGCAATCGGCCCACGATTGGAGATGTTCTCAATATCTCGTCGGCCGTATTTTGTAAATTCCGGGACGTTTCTAGTTGCCCATATTTGGTTGAATCGACCTGGAGGCACATGTAAATAACACACACACACACGCACACACACACGCACACGCGCACTCGCACGCGCACGTACGCGCACGCACTCACGCACGCGCACACACACACAACACACACAAACACAAACACACAACACACAAACACAAACACACAAACACAACACACAAACACAACACACAAACAACACACACACACAAACACACACACAAACACACACACATACACAACACACAAACACAACACACACACACAAACACACACACACACAAACACACACACAAACACACACACACACAACACACACAACACAACACGCAACACACACTACTCCGCCATGACAGGGATCTAACACATGACAACAGGGAAGACAGGCATGTATCGCTTAAAAAATCTCCTAAAAGTCGACAGGGTCGACTTCATTGCATCGGGTCTTATCCCATATGGCTCAGTCTCTTTCCGCAGCGCGGAAAGCGTCGCACAAAGCACGAACTCAGCAGCTCTCGTTTAACACCTCGGCCAGGGAGTCGGCAAGTACCATAGTATGTAAGCAAAACACACTTTTTCATCCCTCGAGTTCCAGTTGGTCTATAAACATATGGGACCAACAACATATACCCAACACTTTACAAAACGTATAAATTGGGTTCTTTTCTTACATTACTTAACCATTTCAATGTATTTACTTAACCATTTCAATGCATTTACTTAATCATTTCAATGCATTTACTTAATCATTTCAATGTATTTACTTAATCATTTCAATGTATTTACTAAATCATTTCAATGTGTTTACTTTATTATTTCAATGCATTTACTTAATCATTTCAATGTATTTACTTAATCATTTCAATGTATTTACTTAATCATTTCAATGTATTTACTTAATCATTTAAATGTACTTACTTAATCATTTCAATGTATTTACTTTATTATTTCAATGCATTTACTTAATCATTTCAATGTATTTACTTAATCATCTCAATGCATTTACTTATTCATTTAAATGTACTTACTTAATCGTTTCAATGTATTTACTTAATCATTTCAATGTATTTACTTAATCATTTCAATGTATTTACTTAATCATTTCAATGTATTTACTTAATCATTCCAATGCATTTACTTAATCATTTCAACGCATTTACTTAATCATTCCAATGTATTTACATAATCATTTCAATGTTGTTTTTAAGTAATCACTTTTTCGTCGTGTATCTACAACACTGGGTATAAGAGATCACATTGAAAGTGAACCAGATATACTTTTTCCTCTGCTTCTTCCGTGAAGCTTCACAGAGAGTAGGTGGGTGTAAGTTTCTGGTTTTCGCTTGTCTTGTTGCTTGTACTAAAGTAATATTTTATGTTTTATATGTCTCTTTTACTCCATCCACCCAGTGACGGATTGGCCGAAGTTCTGTGGCAAGTGGGCCCTATGGAGCCTAAGTAAGTGGGCCCTATGGAGCCTAATTAAGTGGGCACTTTTTACCGTTGCTATGTGGCGAATGGGGTTACGGACTCAATTCGCAATCCCACATACCGCGTTCGAAACACAGCCGCGGGAGATTTGACAGCAGACCGCCTTGCGTTGGTTTTCATACAATAGTATGAGTGCCGGTCGTTCAGAAAGCAATGGCAAAAGACTGAACGTAAACTTTGACAAAAAATTACAAATAGCCAAAACTGCCTGGGGTTAACCTGCGGCGTCCTGTAAAGGATGTGCAACTAACTTTAACTCTTTACCATTGGACATTGTTTTAAACTTCTTGTTTTTCCAGCTACTTTCCTTACGCATCTAATCTCACAAGGTGTAACTTCACGCCTGCATGTTTTTAGGACTGTCCTTGACTGGCATTGGCAACACGGCGTTAGGAAGAATAAAGCATCAATCAGCTTCATATTTGTATATGAATCAAGATGTGTGTATGTCTAAGGACATGTTCTATGTGCTAATTAATGCTGTTTCCTTTCTGTAATCTCGTTTCTATTTCAATATCCAGGGTTCCATCCTTTATAAATATACTTCCAAGATACTTGTACTCTCTAAATGTTTGAATGATTTTCCATTTATATATACGTTATACTGCATTGGTGTTCGTTGAATTATCATTAAATTCTGTCTTTTCAATGTCAATCATCGTTTCAAAATTCTGAACCAAACAGTTCCGTGTCTAAAAGAAAGACCGAAGAGAAACATAAATACTGCCATACTAATACTACTAGTCAAACTGCAAGGAGATAGACATTTCAAATTAGAATGCAACAGACGAATCCCCGGTTTTATTCCTAGCATTAACCACGGTTCCCTGATACCAGTAGGCACGTGATAAAGGGTGAGTCCATGTGTGCGGAGCTGGAATAACCAGGAACCGTTTGAAACGTTCTCTTCCACACTGTGGAATACCACAGCTGGGCAATCAACGTCCGTCCTTATATGACACCTTGTTCATATTGTTGCCGTGACAACGGCGGACAGTGTGTGAGCGGAGAATGACAGACCGCGCCATTCTGTCCTGAAATAAATCAATCTTTCCAAGAGAACAATCTAATATTGCTGTCGTAGATATTGTTTTTGTTCACTTGACATTCTGTTTTCCGCGCATTCTTTGCGTTTTTATTACATTTTGGCGGTATTTTTTTATTATTCTTATTCATTGTTGTGGTTCGGATCTTATGTTATTACTTTCTTAGTTGTGTTCTATTTTGATTAGCTTTTTTTCTGTTACCGCTTCACATCTACATTTCCGGTAGCCTTAAATGTCGTCTATCATTTCCTTTCTTTTTCGTCTCTCTCTCTCTCTCTCTCTCTCTCTCTCTCTCTCTCTCTCTCTCTCTCTCTCTCTCTCTCTTTGTCTTTCGCTCTCCCTACCTCCTTTCTCCCTCGCCACTCCATGTAGCTCGCTCGCTTATAATTTTTTTATACTCATTAACCTTTCTTCATGTAATTCCTTACATGATTTATTAATTCACATACCTAGACCCTCGATAATTTATTGCATTCACTTGTGTCCATTGCTCTTACGTTCACCCACTTCGTGACGCTGTTGGTCAATATCACACATAGACACATTTCAATACCACATACAGACATATCATTATCACATACACACATTTCAATACCACAATCAGTCATATTTCAATATAACATCATACATATTTCAAGGGTACGAACAGACACATTTCAATATCACACACAGACACCTATCAATACCACATATAGACACATTTCAATACCATATACAGACAAATTTCAATACCACATACATTCACATTAAATGAAGTCAAGTGTAATTAAAAGGGGCATTCTGTTCACCCCTCCCTCCCTCTCTCTCTCTCTCTCTCTCTCTCTCTCTCTCTCTCTCTCTCTCTCTCTCTCTCGCTCTCGTTCCCGTCTCTCTCGTCTCCCTTTCTCTGTCCCTCCCTCTCTCCCCCACCATCCATCCCTCCAAGAATATGACAATACAACTCAACAAACCTTAACTACAAACGTGTGAACAATGCCCAGAGAGACACGAACACGTAATAATACTTTGATTGACAACTTCTGCTTCTTCTTAGTTCCTCTTGTTTGGAAGAGTGTGTCACATGCATCTCACAGGTCAGGCTACAGGTTGCTTTTATTTTAAGCATGGTGTACTTTCTCTGATCAGACGTTCTCTACCCATAACACTGTTGCCAGGACTGAGGGCTTATGACCTCGTCTTTGTAATTTCCAACTATCATGTTTGTTTTTTTTTTTTTTTTTTTAGGGGGGGGGGGAGATGTATGATGCGTCTCCTTGCTTTGAACTCAAGCGTAATCCAAAACAGTTACAGCTACTTCTAGTGAATTAGTTTGATATTTGCATGTAGATTCGAATTTCTTTATTACCAGTGTCCCTCGCCATCAGGCGATCCCACTCCAACTTCAGAGATACTTGTAATTTACGTCCCCAAGTCAAGGACGAGAAGTCAACATTTTAATACAACTGACCAGTTTAGGGGTCGACATGTGATCTATAACGTGAACATCTTGCACACACAGGGAATCCTGCCTGTTGCCCTTATCATAGACTGCTAGCTATCCAATCTTAAAATTTAAGAAATAAGAGGAACGTTTGATATTATTAGAAATAAATGGCTCTTGTCAAATTCTCCAATCACATTGTTTTGTTCATTCTATAGCTTTGAACTCTAGCGTTGTCCATACACATTACATCTAGTAGCACTGGACTGAATTTTGTGTGTGGATGAGCTTTTCCTATTACCAGTGCCCCTCGCTATCAAGCGAAACCACTCTGACTTCAGGGGTACTTGTAATTTACATCCCCAATTCAAAGACTAGAAGTCAACGTTTAAGTTATCCTGACCGGTGTATTGGTTGAACCCACTACCTCAGCAACAGCACACCGGCTGTTTAAGAACGAGTGCTCTTATTCATTCTGCCATGTTAATTTCCCTCCAGTCATATGCTGGGATTTGAACAAGATAACTTCTAAGCCCGAAGCGGACACCTTAACCTTCCAGCCACGCAGACGAGAGTGTTAGTAACTGCGCCTCCGAGTAATATTTAACAGCGTATTTATAAAATGGCTAAATTTTCAGGATATCTACGCGGGCGAGTCAATAAGTAAGTCACACAGTTCTGTGGGATGGCAGGTAAATGTAGTTGGTCTTTTCTACAGGTGTCATTAGGTGACAGCAACATCGGACTTCATATTCCCGTTCGTCAGGTAGCGTTAGGTGTCTCATGCGCATGCGCAGCGCATAAACAAAATGGTGACTATACTTACGGAGTGTACAACCAAAGAGGAACGTGCTGTTGTGCGTTTTTTTTTTTTTTGTGTGTGGGCAAAAGGACTGACTGCAAAGGACATTCATAAGGAGATGCTTCCAGTTTATGCTGACTACCAGCCCGAATCAAAGATCGTTTTTCGCCTTGTGTCCAAAATTTCAAGGTTAATCCATCAGCATGAAAGGCTATGCTGACAGTGTTTTAGGATTGTCAAGGAGTGCTTTTATCCAATTTCTAGTAGAAAGGTGACAATCTGAATTCTGAATCGTACTGTGAAGTGCTATCGATGCTTCATGGTGCAATTCGAAAAAAAAAAACGTCACGGACTTCTAACTAGAGGAGTGTTGCTTCTTCATGACAATGCCAGACTGCATACGGCTTGATTAACTGAGGAGAAAATTAAGAAAACTAAGTTGGGAAGTTCTGGAATATCCACCTTACTGCCCCGACTAAGCCCCTAGCGATTTCCAACTTTTTAATCCACTGAAAACCCACCTTGGTGGCAGACATTTCGCGAATGACGCCGACATTGAATGTGAAGTGAAAACGTGGTTTAGAAAATAGAGCATGCAGTTCTATGCGGGCGGTTGTGAGGACTGATAAAACGATGGGATAAGTGCATAAATGTTGGTGAAAATTATGTTGAGAAATAAAGGGTCAATGTATATATAAAAATAAATTGGTTTCAAGTTGTTATCATCTTTAGTTATTTTTCTACATCCATTTGTGACCTTCTTATTTGACTTCCCCTCGTAGCAAAAACATCTATGTAGATGTCACGCTGCCCTTCAATGCGGGGTGGTTCTTAGAGAAACGAGTTGTTTCATAGACACGTACTTGTATAAAAGCTCGAGCTGAGGCTAGATGAGGTCATAACTTCAGTGACCTAACTGTGTGCGAGTGAAATAGGAATGTCTTTAAGACAGCAATGGCAATAGAGTGGATTGCTAAAGAAATAGACAGACATGCGAGAAAAGGGGTAGGTGTTGGAATGGGCAAAAACTTTGTGACACAATGGGCGGCGGCTAAATATCGCAAGCCAGACGTGTAGATGGGGGAGGGAATACATAGATAAGTTAGTAAAAACCATGGGATCCACTGTGGCCTAGTGACTAGACACACGCTTGTCAACCCGGCGACCATGGGTTCGAAACCTATCGAGCCAACTTCGTATTTGAAAAAAACAAAACACATTGACTTGCGTTCCCATGCAGACCCAGCCGGAGATTGGTACCAAGAAATGTCTGGGAAATAAAGGCAGCCGGTGTGGTACTGATCACATTACTCACCCATTATGTGAGTCCAGCGCCGTTTGACCCGTCTGTAAATGGTCCTTTATTTGTCTAACGTGTCTTGAACGGTTAGGAAGATGTGTTAAGGTAGTTGCATCCTTTACATGACGTCACAGTCAACCCCAGCATTTTTTTTTTCGCTGCTTGTGATTTCTTGGTGAGTTTACGTTCAGTAGTTTGCCTTTAGAGGGGTATATGCCCGGGAAGAGATCAAGAGGAAGGCCAAAGAGAAGATGGGTGTAAGATGTGGCAGATGATCTCCAGATGGGTGTATCGGACACGAGACACCTTGCTTATGACCGAGAAGCTTTCCGGACGATTATTATGAGAGCAAAGTTCTGCAGAGGACTCGGTACTGAATGAAGAAATGAGTTTGCAATTTCTGAACGACTGGCACTCATGCCATTTTATAAAAATCAACTCAAGGCGGTCTGCTATCAAATCGCCTGCAGCTGTGTTTCGAACTCAGTGTGCAGGATTACGATTGCTTCGGTAACACCTTCGCCACAGAGCCGGCAGGAAGATGTGTAGGTACATCAATCAATCAATCAATCAATCAATCAATCAACCAATCAATCAATCAATCAATCAATCAATCAGGTGTCATCTCCACAATTAAGGTTGGCTGTAATGGATCTCCAACACTGCCTATCTCACGCCCTGACAGTACATTCTGTCAGATTGCTGGTCGTCCATCTCTTGATGTTATCTTCCAACTTGTATCTTTGTCTGACCCTTGCTCGCTTGCCTTCAACCTTACCCTCCAGTATGGTTGTTATAAAAGTGTTATGTCTTTTAATGTCACCGAAATATTTCTCTTTTTTATTTTTTTCATCGAATCACTTTTCATTTCCAGTGTTTTTCTAGAACCTCTGTATTTGATTGTTTTTGTTTCCATGAAATATGCGATATGCATCTGTATATCCACATCTCCAGGGCCTCTATTCGACTTTATAGTGGCTTTTTCAGTGTCCAGGCCTCCATGCCATATAGTAGTGTTGAATATACATAACATCAAATGGTTTTAAATTAGAAATATGCAGACATGTATGTTTATGTTCTTCTTTCGCACTGTATCCTCCGTTAGGACATAGTTCCCCATTAAACTCCCGCCAAGTCGTCCTATCTTTTTGTACGTCACCCCGTTCCACCCATGTCCTCTGCAAATTATTCTCCTCTATCTCTAATTCATTTCTGAAAGTGTTTTTGATCTTCTCCTAGTTCGTTTGTCCTGTGTGTTGGAGACAAAGGTCTTTCTAGTTGTATTATTCTCAGATGTTCTCAGTGTATACCCAACAACTTGTTTTCCTCACTTCTTGATTCAATGGTTCTTGTTTAATAAATCCATGAGCTTCACAATGATGATTCTATTTTATCAATTTAGTTCTATTCTGCGCAGATACCGACTAATGAATGGTTATAGCTTATTAGTAATCGATGTTATCGTTATCAATTTTTCAGAATTTTTGCTTTAATATAACCATTGTTTGTGTTTTGTTTTTATATTCAAGGACATCAATTTTGTTTTGCATTTTGTATTATTATAATGTCCAGCAATTGTTGTACATTTTTTTAGCGATCAATACTGTGTAATCTGCATATCCTACCGCGTTTATATTGTAACCCCCATCCTGTATTTGAGACTTCTCTTTGATTAAATGCTAGAGTTAATTATTCAAAGTTTGATGCTGAGTTAAGGAGCACAGAAAATTAGTCGAGTTTTTATTACCAGCATACTGAGGTGTACACATCATTGCTCTTCAATATTCGTCCACTACAGTCAACTTTTCACTGGCACCCACTCATGCATTGTACGGACGGAAACCTGAGCACTCCTTCGTTTTAACTCTCGGACCACCATCACATCTCCGTTGCTTCCAGTTTCCAGCCTTACTTTTCTCCTCCCTTCTTTCATGTACCACTTCCACTCATTTACCTGTGATCTTCACTGAACCGTTACCATCTCTGGTCCCGGTCCCCACGACCCACAGACTCCCACGGCAGTCTAAATAAAAGTAGCAAAGTCCAACTCATGTTAGCATCACAGCCTGGGATTCTTAAATAAGTAGCAAATAATGTTTTTTAAATTTTCATTTTCTCTTCATTGTTTTTCATTATTTTCATCTGTTTATTCTTCTCATTCTAATCGTATACTTTAATGTATTCACTGGAGGGTCTTCTCCGTAATAATATGTGCATGTATTTGTGTGTTGATGAAGGCTAGTTGTCGCCGCAATATCCTTGTATTGTTCGTAAATCTGTTCTGTAAAGCTGCTTCACTTTGTGTTATTTTATATTGCTTACATTTTCACAGCTTTACCGCACATCCACTAATTTTATTCATAGTGCTATAAAACCTCATCTTGCTATTTGCATTTCCTTCCTACCTAGTGCACAGTTTTAACATTTCATGCGCCATGTGTAGAAACGTACCTTAGTAACAGGAAGTAAATCTGCTACCCAGACTTTACACACATTTCTCCGCATTGCATCATGCTTGCTGTAGAATAACACCCTTTCCTCTTGGTACCATCTGCCACAAAGAGCCACATTGAAGCAATATAACGGATACAGAATAAGGGGAAACCTACGCAAACTATGGAGTGATGGTATCAAGTACAACCTTAGCGAAATAAATAACAACTCTTAAAGATAATAGAAGCGCGCTTGAAAGATCTGTATATCTCCCACCAACACTTCAATGGAAGAAGAAGAAGAAGAAGAAGAAGAAGAAGAAGAAGAAGAAGAAGAAGAAGAAGAAGAAGAAGAAGAAGAAGAAGAAGAAGAAGAAGAAGAAGAAGAAGAAGAAGAAGAAGAAGAAGAAAAAGAAGAAGAAGAAGAAGAAGAAGAAGAAGAAGAAGAAGAAGAAGAAGAAGAAGAAGAAGAAGAAGAAGGAGGAGGAAAAGGAGGAGGAGGAGAAGAAGAAGAAGAAGAAGAAGAAGAAGAAGAAGAAGAAGAAGAAGGTGCCTTATTATGGTTTAACAAACTTGCTAGCTATTGCGCTACCACGACTTTTAAAAGAAACATACATACTTTAATATGTCTATTGTCTTGTTTATCATCTTACTTCATCTTCTTTCCTTTCCTCTCTATGTATGCCAATAAATATCTGCCAATGCATTGTCTAACAAACAAAACTTTCCAGAAAATGAAGTTTCGTGCATACAATTCGGTTACCTTTGGTGTCTTAATGGGGGAAAATAAGCAGGGAGGCAACAGGGACGAAGAAAATGCAATGAAAGTGAAATAAATTTTACACCAGGGATACGACGGAAGCCTGGTGAATGATCATGGGGGAGGGGAACGAATCAGCGGAACTGCTTAGGAGAGATAAAAACGTGTGAGGTAATCAAGTGCATGTCTCTAAGATTGAATCAATTCTATTTCCAGCTGATGTGATCATCACTCATCGGCGTCCCGAGTTCCCTGCCTTCCCAGCAAACATTTCGTCATTTCCGACATGCGTCCTGCCAGTTCCGGTTGCTGGGGGAGTGTGTAGGGCAAGGTTATAGGAGTCAATTTTCTAGCTAAGCCACATGTTAAGTTATTACCCATCTGACTACCTACAGACCGATCTTCCAACCAACCTACATAACTACTTGTCTGTCTGTCTGTCTGTCTGCCTGCCTGCCTGCTTGCCTGCCTTCTTCTCCGAAAGTCGGTCCGTCCCTCCGTCCGTTAGAACATTCATCAGTCTGTCTGTCTATCCGTCTTTCTATCTACTTAGCTAGCAAGATCAGTGTTACATATCTGTCTGCCTATTTATGCATCTATCTTTCTATTCTTCTAGCTACTTATCCGGGTATGTTCTCTCTCCCCCCCCCCCTCCCCACTGCCCTCTTCTTCATCTTTTTCTGTAATTGGTCTAAAAATAATGGTACTGGCACTAATTGTCCAATATTCATTTTAAAAAAATACGTTGTTGCATATCGTTTACAGGATGTAGCAGTCAACTCCGGCATTCTTTGGCTGTTCGGGATTTCTGGGCACGTTTATGTTCAGTAGTTTGCCATTGCCTTCCGAACGACCGGTAACCATACCATTTCATAAAAATTCCAACGTAAGGAGCTCTGTTGCCAAATCGCCCACAGCTGTGTTTCGAGCGCCGGTATGAGGGATTACGAACTGCATCTGCAACTCCATCGCCACGGGGCCGGCTCAATACTCATTAAGAGGTGTAATGTGGTCACTTATTCACTTAGTTTTCTTATATACGAACATATGTGTTACCGGAGCCTTTAAGCGACGCGAAGAATAGCAACTCTGTAACCTACCAAATGAGGTCTTCGTCCGTGTATTACCGGAAACTGCAATGGAAGTAAAAAATAGCAACAGACTGTCGCATGCCATACATGTTGTAAGGGTCTGCTAAGGAGGACACCATCAGTGTGTTACTGGGAACTCTTACAAGCAGCAGACTACGTTGTTTAACCGACCTATTGCGCCATGTTTATGCGCCCTACTCTCACTAAAGAACAAAACAAAATAGTGGCATGGTAGTTAGTGCCATCTGAATTCACAGTTGTCAAGTGGTACATACTATACACTAAAGATAAGACATACTTGGGTGGCTTCTTATCTTCCTCACCGCTTATCCTTCCCATTCAACACCATATCATTCTGTAAATTATTCTCTCCATCCATTATGTGCCATGCCCATAAGCGTGGGCGGTCTTGTTTCGCCTTCTCACTCGATCACCAGAGTCGTGGATTAGATCAGTATGCCTGTCTAGACCATACCACGTGGTCAAGCCATCCAGGTATTTACTTCTTTGCCTTCACCTTGTTCTCTTCCCCCCAGTTATCACCAAGTTCTCCAATTTATGTCTTCACATAACGTGACCAAAAATGTTGACAGTCTATGTCTAATTTCTCTAACCAGTTTTCGATATTCATTTGTTTCTTGGAGGACTTGTTCATCGGTTTATCTGTCTGTCCATCGGATTCTTTGCATTTTCTTTAGAAACCACACTTCCACAGCCATCAGATGTTTTTTTTTTCCCAGCTTGTCTGCTCATTGTATACGCTTTACACCCATACAAAAGTACATGTTCTACGTAGCACTTCAACACTCTTTTTCTCGTTGCAATTGACATCTTTTTATTGGTCAGTATGATGTTCATCATGGAAAAGGCTGCCGTCACCATGACGAGTCTTGTTCTAATTTCTTCAAGGCATCTCCCATCAGATGTTATGACTGTTCCGAGATAACTGTACCGATTCACTTATTTAAGAATATGCCCATTTACGTGTATATTACGTTGTCGTATTTCCTTCGTCCCATTGACGACCATAATCTGTGTTTACTGTGTGCAACACTCGCATCTACATTATTCTCTGCTCATTTAATAAGCCGGCGCCACCTTAGAGCCGTGGTCAGGAAACGGATCCCGACTCTGCTGCGAATTAAACCCTGCCTTAAAAGTTGCGTACTAACCCCTGTGCTACCGCGGTGCCTCAGGAATTATACTGGATTTTGAATAAGAACATATAGTAAGCAAATGTCTGTGTGTATAAATGTTATCTGATGGGTATATATATATGGTTCATGTATGGGTGTGGAGTGTATGTGTACGTTATGCGAATGTGCGTGTATTGTGTACATGTGCATGGTGTATATATACGTGTGGTGTATATGCGTGTGGTGTGTATATTGTGGTGTGTATGTATGTAGGGTGTGCATGTGTGTGATCTGTATGTGTCTAATATGTATGTGTGTGAAGTGTATTTGTGTGATGTGTATTTGTCGAGTATGTATTTGTGCGATGTGTATTTGTGCATAGAATGTATGCTTTTGGTGTTTGTGTGTGTAATGTATATACGTGCTTGGTGTGTAAATGTGCAGTGTGCATGCTGTTGTGTGTATATATACCTGACATGTATTCTATGTATATGTAAGTGTATGGTATAATTGTGCAGCATAAGTATGCGGTACAAGTGTGTGTGTGTGTGTGTGTGTGTGTGTGTGTGTGTGTGTGTGCGCGCGCGTGTATGCGTGATAGAATATTAAATTGTATTTCGGTACCAGCATACACAAAAATAAACACGTATCTATGGTATAGTGAGAGTGTTATTGTGTGTGAGTGTTTGTGCGTGAGAACCAAGTCCAGTAGCAGCGACATGCTGTGGACATGTTATACGTCAGGATCATTATATGTTGGCATGTAGGGAACGACGAGAGCTGACATGGAAACTTGTCTGCCCGTGCTCATGCGACGGTCATTGGAACGTCGTAACAGCTACACCAACACACCCACTGTGTGCAGAAGTGTGCGTGTGTGTGTACTAGTAATAATAAGACAGTGGAGGTCTCAGTTACAAATAGACAGTCGAGAAAACAACAACATTAATATAATACTGGTCTCGTAATAATAACAATAATAATAATAATACTGGTCTCGTGTGAGAGAACTAGCGTATGTGTGTCAGTGTGTGTGTGTGTGTGTGTGTGTGTGTGTGTGTGTGTGTGTTTGTCAGTGTCTGTGGGTGCCAGTATTTGTGTGTATGCGTGAGTGTATGTGTATGAATGTATGTTTGTGTGCGAGTGTGTGAAATATAAAACAGTATCCTCTCGATCAAATGCATGCGATAAACAAACATCTTCCTGCGTGTGTGAAATAATAAATGTTGCATGGCCTTTGTAGAACATCGTGATCAACCCCAGGTTAATTAACTCAGCAATTTTACGTCAGTATTTTGCCATTACTGTTTCAACGAGTAGTTATCTTTTAAGCCCAACTGACAAATGTATGGAATGAACCCGCGTGATACGAAGGCAGCGCAACGGAAGTTTAACAGCACACCCTCTAAACTCTGTGGTCATCTAAACCACTGCCTGAGTGCCTAACAATGACCACATCTGTGCGCCTATGACCAAATGTGTGTGTGTATATGTGTTGACACGTATGCGTCAAACCCCTCGTCTGATCTAATAAACAGCAGAAGCACAATGACCTTGTAAACCGGGGGAGAGGGTGACACCTTGTGACCCCCAGATGGCCAGAGATGTCAAGAATCTGACAGCAAACATTAGCACTTAACACTTGAAGAGGAAATTATCTTAAGAGGGGGGCAATGTTACATGGCCTCGAGTGGAGACACGTGCCCTTTTGCTATTTTTAGAGTTAACATTTCGTTCAGGTTACAAAATGTATTCAGAGTATGTTTAGCTGCAATTGTTGTCGCATTACCGTTTATTTTGTCAACTTTGTTCGTGTGTCATCATCGTCATCATTACCATCTTCATTATCTTCGGTAACATCTATGTCATCATCATATCTGATCTTCTTCATGGGCAGCAGCAAAGGTATCACGCTATCAAATGCCATCTTTAACATAGAAACTAGCTGCTGCGGTTTTCAAATGCTTTCTGACTTTCGTCTCCACAGTGAACTCGTATAGGCGTCTTACTAGCCATATCTTAATATTGTACAACCACAACTAAAATTGTCGTGCAAGTCTGTCTCTTGATGTTGTTTACCGACATGTAACGTTGTCAATCAAGTCTGTCTCTTGATGTTGTTCATCAACATGTAATGTTGTCATCCAGTCTATATCTTGATGTTGTCCACCCACATGTAACGTTGTCATCCACTGGACATTGCCTGTTATTAAAGGCCGATAGTGTGATATTGACCAAATCATTTATCAAGTGTCGAAATGTTTATAAAATATACGCAATGTGCCTCAGAATGTGGAAAGGGTAGTTTACTTTACTTTACTTTACTTTACTTTACTTTACTTTACTTACATAACATTAAGAGAACTGATCTAACAACCTGAAATACTTAAATATTATATGTTCACGTGCAAATCGTGGTAATTAATAAGGGAAGATACTTATCCATCAATAACAAACTTTCTACTTCTTTCAATCAACACATCAAACAAATAAATTAACCAATCAATCAGTTAATCGTGCAATCAATCAATCAATCATCAAATCAATGAACCAATCAATCAACCAAGCAAATGTTATCATCGGCTATAAACATTCTTCATTATCTTTACAACAATGTCTCCACTGTACACTAGCACAGACATCTTTGTCCATTTTATGAATGGCCACTGTACTCCGAAAAGAGACTAATTACTAGACAGAACAGTACAACAACAGGTCCCTTCGGGGTCCTGGCTAAAGTCAGTAGGATCGCAGATTCCTCCGAAGTCGGAGAGTGCCTGCCTGTACGGCGAGGAACCACCAGTCT
Source organism: Cepaea hortensis (assembly GCA_963921405.1). Lineage (NCBI taxonomy): Eukaryota > Metazoa > Mollusca > Gastropoda > Stylommatophora > Helicidae > Cepaea > Cepaea hortensis. Next base: position 142,603,626 of record OY992878.1, read on the forward strand.
GCACACCAATAAGCCAGACATGGGAAAACGGACACTCACGCAAACATCAGGTCCTGTATGACATCGCACTGATGTTGGACAACAGGATGCCTTCATCCGACATACAGGACTTCGCGTTGGAGCTCAAGCCAACGAACACAAGCAGGCAAGCAACTAGACAGAACAGAAGAGAGCTGGTACACTCTGACATTATATTTGATGCATTTATTCTTGAACATTTGAGACACAATGTACTACTGGAAAGGGAAGTGAACTAGCTACGATGCAAAAGATTACAAAGTTATGTATCTTCGCCTTGGACATGATCTTCAATATCTGTAGCTGGAAACCAGTCGGTTGGTCGGTAGTCAATGTCTGACCGGTTCTTTCCTAAAGAAACATAGCAGTGAAAGCTTGTTGTTACTTGCATTCTGCAGATAGGTTAAGTGAGAGTCCCTGGATTGAGTATCCGTCCCTGTAAAACTGCCAAAATCGTCGAAAAAAAAAGATTGTATTTATTTAAGGGATGATGTATCCAAACAAGAAAATCAGTCGGTTACATATTTGACAACAGTAGGTACTAAAAAGCAATCTACAATACACTATTTCTAGCAACTCTATGCTGCCAATACCAAACCTGGACAAAGACCAAAAAAAAAAAAAGAAAAATTCCAACAACGTAAATGTGGTTCCTAAGGAGAATACTCAACGTGTCAAGAAGAAAGAAAATCAAAAATGATGAAATCAGGACTAAAATGTGAATTATAGCAGCGTTGGATTTCATTAGAAAATAGCAAGTATAAATCATGATGCGGCTATACATCTAGACTACCAACTGACAGTATACCACAACAAGCAATAATGTACAGACCGAAGGGAACCAGAAGAAGAGGCCGACCATGAAAACGATTTACAGAGGGGAAAAACAAGAGTCCATGGGAATCTCGATATACGAAGCCCATAAACGGGGCACGCCCCCGCTGTTATGCTTCATCTCGTAACCGCAAGATACAAGGGAAACAAGGAGAGACGAGACACATTCGACAACATACCTACACTTTACATGGAGGCATTTAATGTAATGGAAAGGTGACATATCCTTAAGTTAGTTGCTTCTCCTTGGCAGGATGTTACAATCAAACCCAGCAGTAATTGGCTGTTCATGATTTTCTTGGCAATGTTAAGTTTAATAGCTTACCATTGATTTCTGAACGGCCGACGCTCATGCCATTTAGAAAATCAGCACGAAGCGAACTGCTTCCAAATCGGCTGCGGCTGACCTCTAACCCTGTAACTTGATGAAACGATCTTCTTTGTATCAAAGCAGTTTCCTACCATGGGGCAGTGATGTGATAGCGCCATCCTGTTTTGTGGGCTTGAGAGCAGGCAGGAGTAGTTGGCCAATTGTTCTCTCACTTTGGCAAGCGACGAACTCGCGTCCGAAAGTTTATATGGCATTACCAGCGTGGTTCCCTATCAACCTCGCCAGCGCGCCAGCCTTATGGATAGCTAGGTAGCATTTATTGGAAACAAAATGGAAGCACATGAAAATCTTGTACTAAACAAAGAGCAGATGGAAGAATTGAAAAACGAGACAAACCACATGCTTTGGTTGCGTTAAAAAATGAACAATTCCCACAGAAATCATTTCGTCTTTTGTCTGGTCCCAATTGGATTCTTGTAGATACCATACTGGAGGAAAAGGGGCAAACAGACGAACAAGACTTAGATTGTGATATAAGTAGGACTCTAATTTGACACGATGGACGACAGTTTGTCGGATGGTACAACAAGAGCCAGAGACTCAAAGTGTTGGAGAGGTAATGAACACACACTCTAATGTGAAAACGGTGTTAAATTTATTGATTGATTTACTGATGGATTGATTGATTGGTGGATGTAACAATAGTTGATTGTTTGCAGAACCCATATTGTGACGGAATATCGACTATATCGGCTCATTTAGTATTGTGTATTACACAAAAATAAAAATTGGGGAACCTTTAGAGGCCAGTAAGACAGTTCATATATAACCACAGAAAGAAGAAAGAAGTAGAGACTAGATGCAGCTCTGGACAACATAACAATTGAAAACTATAGTCATCGACCGGGATTTGAAACTGTCACCTCTAAATGTCGATACATATGGATCATAGAACTATTTAATAAAGACACATTTTTAGGGGTGTCTAGTTGGTCACGCATCAACGTACATCTGTTCCTGCTGCGAGGCAATGTCGCGTTTGGAGGTGACAGGCTCGAATCCCGGTCGGTAACTATAGCCTTCAATTGTTATGTTGTCTACTGCGTCTTTTAACTCCTACTTCTTTCTTCTGTTTTTGTGAGCGCCAAACAATGCATTCGTGTTTGTTTATGAAAAATTACTGTGTACTTTTATGATGGTAAATACGTCCTTCAAACTTGTGAAACCAGCATGGACAGAAGGTATACATCACCGGTTCCGTATCGATTTCATTTGCAGACTGCTTGCGTTGAATGTATCCTTCTTGTCAATCTCATCGATTTTCTTTTATACAGTTTCCTTTTACCTCCCCATGTTTCTAATACCTTGAAGGTGAAGTTCAGAAAAATGTTAGTTTTGCCATTAGATATACCTAATAAAATCGAAAAAATGAGACGGCTCGTATGCACATTTCAAACTCCTTAGCTGCTGACATGGCAAAGAATGTACAAATGGACTTTATTTTCAAAGAGTCACAATTTGGGTACTCAGTCCCGTCTTACACTCGGCCTTTCCAGAACTCATCTTTCGCACATCTATTTATTAATGCTACACCTACATTGAAAAATCATTGTAAAACAAATGCTGTATAATTACATGAAACATAAACAATCTGTATTTAAACATTATGAGACAGGCATGTAGACAGGCACATACCCACATATACACAGACACAAATATCACATGCACACTTACAAGCATATATATGAACGCACACATACATCCACATATGTATGCATACATACATACATACGCACACACAGGTTGAATAGGAAGCATAATCAGGCTAAATTATAACAACATTAGACAAGCTGCCGATAACAAGACTAATTATAGTATATTGAAAACAAAAATGTGGGTAGACTCGACAAAAGTACTATATAGCAATACTGGGGGAATGCGGTCGGGGTAGATCAATAGTGGGAACCATTTTAGCCTAGGTGCTAGACACTCGCTAACCAGTCGCCATGTTTTTGTTTGCTTTTACAAAAATAACCCACCCAAAAATGTGTGTCAAAACTTGTCTTGGGAAGTTAAGGCGGCGGTGTGATATTGACCATATGATCACTTACAGACGATTGGGCTATCAAAATATAGGCCCACCACCATATGTACGAGGGTAAGTTAATAAGAAAGTCACAAATGGCTGTGGAGTTTGGGAGGACTGATAAAACGATGGGATTAGTGCATCAATGTTGGTGGAAATTATGTTGAGAAATAAAGGAACAATGTATGTATAAAAATTAACTGGTTTCAAATTGTTATCATATGTTGTTGTTTTTTTTATTTCTACAGCCATCTGTGACTTTTTTTATTATTTTACCCGCGTACGAAGTGTCATAAGGTGCGTAAAAGGGGTTTTTACTGTCAAATGTTCGTTCAGAAAGCAATGGAAAACTACTGAACATAAACTTGCTAAGAAATCACAAAGAGCCCAGAAATGCTGGGGATGACTGTAAAAACATGTATTAACTGACATGCACGGGTCTGTCAAAGCAGAAATTCACTGAAATAAAGAGAGCTGCACTAGATAGGCACATGGGAAGGATCAGGGCCCTTCAAGATCAGCCCAAGGGCTAAACTACTTGACGAGGACGATAATTGCGATGGTGGTGATAATGATGACACTCAAGATGAAGATGATGATGATGATA